>PVJS01064542.1:0-10203 GCA_004027185.1 Glis glis | reverse complement strand
GATGGTGTAGGAGAAGGAGGAGGGAGAGGGAGAATCAATGAAGAAATAAATTGTATTGACATTATGTACATATGTGAGAATAGCAATGTTAATCTCAATACCGGTATGGGGAAGAGGGAAGTAGGGAGGGAGCCGGGGGAAAGCTCACCAAGTGTTGTGTGCATGTATGTCACCATCATTATGAACTATATTATGATGTGAGACTATAATGCACCAATAAAAGTATAAAAAAAGATGGTGCTTATATAACCTGTGTCTTCAGAACTTGGTCAAATATCAGTAGTCACTGATCAGGGGCTGGACAAAGCCTCCCTTTGCTGAGAGGTTTGAAACTAAAATTCCAGAAGTTCTCAAGGACACAAAAACAAGACAGAAGAAATCCTTATAAGGTTTTGAAATGGTGACCTGAGGCAAAGTTTTTCCAAAGGATACTGGTCTGAGAATAAACTTCCTAAATATGCCAACCCACAGGCTAGCTTGAGGATAGACTTATTGAACCAATGTACATCCACTTCCTATAGACTTTTCCTCTTATAATCAAACAACATTCAAGACATTAAACAAGCATACAGACAAGGGCAGTAGACAAGAAGGTATTAGATGGCAGAAAAAAGTAACCAAAGAGCAGCACACATTTTATCAGATTACCAAATCCTCAAGAAGGACATATTCCTCAGAAAACAAAGTAAACCCAATGCTGGGAGGCTTCAGTGAAACAGAAAGAAGCCAATTCAGCATTGTATTAGTCCATTTTTTGTAATCATAGTGAAATACCTGAGACAAGCTAACTTTATAAGAAAGAGGTTTAAACCAAGCATGGTGGTGCACACCTGTAATCCCAATACATGGGAATCTGAGACAGAAGGATCATGGCCAGCCTCAGCAACTTAGCAAGGTCCTCAGCAACTTAGTGAGACCCTGTTTCAAAATAAAAAAAAAATAAATAGGCTTGGGATGTAGTTCAGAGGTAGAACACTTGTTGAGTTCAATCCCCACTACCACAAAAAAGAAAAAAAAAAAAGAAAGAGAAAGGAAAAAGGAAGGAAGGAAGGAAGGAAAGGAAGGGGCTTATTTAACTTACAGTTTTGAAGGTTACAAGTTTATGATTGGGCAGTCCCATTGATTTGGTCCCCAGTGAGTTTGGCGGAGTGCATCACATCATGGTGGAAGCATGTGTAGAAGCAAGTGGTCATATCACCATACAGGAAGTCTGAGCGGCAGAGTAGAAGGCACTTGGCTTGCTCCTTTTATAACAATCATCTCTTGAGAACTACCAAGAGATTGCATGAGAACTACCTCACAACCACAAACACCTAAGGTGCTCCACTGGGCCTCACGTCTTAAAGTTTCTAGTGCCTCCTACTACTGCCACCCTGGATAACACAGGATACTCAGACACATTCAAACTGTATCCAAACCATAGCAAGCATGAATTTATTGTTCATTCCAGGACATATGGATGGCAATTCAAATGGATACATACAAAAGATGTTAGATATGTATACTGTTATTTATAAGAATCCCAGTCCCAGGCAGTTAGAGTCTCAACTGAATCTTATTGGAACTTCCAGTTCTGTTAATGGCTTTCAACCACAGACACCTAGGGACACATTGTAGTTAAACAAGTTGCATTTATTATTCATCACAGCCAGAAAGAACACATATCATGAGAAACCCCAGAGGTGCTTCTGTAGGAGGATGTTAGTAATAAGCTATAATAAAATTTAGGATTTCTGGGTTGGGGGGTACTGATGATTGAACACAGGGGCATTCTACCTCTAAACTTACACCCCCAGCCCATTTTTTATTTTGAAACAGGGTCTCACTGAGTTGCCAAGCGTCTCGGTAAAATGCTGAGGCAGGCTTCAAACCTGTAATTCTCCTGTCCCAGCCTCACAAGTGCTGGGAGGGACTACAGGCATGCACCACCTCGCCCAGCCAGATTTTTTTTTTTTTGCGGTAACGGGGATTGAACCCAGGGGCGTTCTACTTCCACGCTACAACCCCTGCCCTATTTTTTATACTTTATTTTTGAAACCGGGTCTCACGAAGTTGCGGAGGGCCTCACTAAGTAGAGAGAGAGAGAGAGAGAGAGAGAGAGAGAGAGACAGGGAGAGAGAGAAAGAGAACTGAGGCTGGCCGCGAACCCGGATCCTCCAGTCTCTGCCTCCTAAAGTACTGGGATTACAAGCGTGCGCCACCACGCCCAGCTGCCCAGCCAGATTTTTTTTAGTTATTTTGAGGAAGGTGAAAGAAAGTGGGTATCTACTCTCCATTTTGTTTTTCAATTTCAAGTTAAGTTTTAATGTCCTTTTATTTTCACAAAATAAACTCATTATTATTCACTTGATTTTATTGGTACTGTAAAATTGTACATTATGTTATGATGATGGCTTTGGGTTTATTGTATATTGCCTTTATCATGTTGAGGGTAGTTTATTCTGTTCCTAATTTCTTCAGTGTTTTTAACATGAATGAGTACTGGATTTTGTCAAATGATTTTTCTGCATTTATTGAGATATTGATGTGCTTTTTATCCTTACCTATATTTATGTGATGAATTACACTTAGTGATTTGCATATGATGAACCAACCTTGCATTTCTGGAATGAACCAGCTTCCTCATGTTGTGTAATCATTTACTCCCCATTGAATGCTAACATAAGCAGGGATGATTTTATGGTTGGGCGTATTTTGGATGATCTAGTCACCATGATTTTATCTGTACTTAGAAAAATTATGAAGGGAGCCAGGTAGATTGGTTAACATCTATAATCCTAGTACTTGGGATCCTGAGGCAGGTGGAACACAGGTTTCAGGCCAGCCTCAGTAACTTTGTGAGGACCCTGTTTCAAAGTAAAAAATAAAAAGGGCTGGGGTATAGATCGAAGGTAGAATGCCCCTGGGTTCAATCCCTGTACCTCCCCCCAAATTATGAAGTGGTCTTTTATTTTTTTTTTGTTTTGTCATGGTCTTAAGGTTGTCTGAGTTTGCTTTCTGTGAGATTGTTTATGTACAACAGGAGAGCAAAACTGACTCTTTGTGAGTAAAGTTTAACTGTCAATATCATATCAGTTCTGGACATTAGGGTCAGTTTGTTTTTCTTAATCAGTGACACGTATTATTCAATGTGCTGGCACAAAGCAATAAAAAAATGAAGTTCTCATCCTTGGAGCCCAAATTCCAGTGGTGCAGATTGGGAAAAATAAAGCTGGATAGGAGAGAAGTGTCAGGGAAGCCTCTATAATAAGGTGACATGTGAGTGGAGATGTGAAGAATGTGAATGAATAAGACATGAATACTGAAGATTATTCCAGGTAGAAGGAACCAGTAAATATCCAGGAAAAGGCCCTGAGGACATATGTTTGGTCAGCAGCAGCAAGCAAGACAGTGCAACTGGAAGAGAGTAGGTGAGAAGAATATTAGGAGATGAGATCAGAGAGTTTTGGCAGACATTATAATGAATCTTACTTTTCTCCTCAGTGAGTTTGGAAGACATTAGTGTTTCTGAGTAGAGGAATGACATTATTTATATATTAAAATAAATGGAAGGCACTTTACTTTGTTTATAGGCTGAGGAAAAGGAATAAGTAGAAAGAAGGGCTGAGGATATAGGAGGATAGAAAGGGAGTGAGAATGGGAAGAAAAGGGAGATAAAATGGGAAGAAGAAGAAAAAGGAGGAGAAAGGGGAATATAAGGAGCAGAAAGGAGAAAAATTTCATAGATGTGAAATTTTCATAGATGTCCTCATTTGGATTTAAAATGTTCCCCCAAATCTCATGTATCAAAATCATGCATGGTACAGAGGCAGAGCATGTCTGAAGGAGATGGACCATTGTGGGTGTGGTCTTGGGAACTTTATTTGTTTTGTTTGAGATCTCCTCCTCTCTCTCTCTCTCCCTGCTTTCAGCCACATTGATGTGAGAGCCATGTCCCTCTGCCATTGTCAGGGTCACTGCTAGAACTCTGTGAAGAGTCTTAGGTGTTCCCCGGCCTGGGAAGGGAAGCACACCTCAAGGCCCCTGGGGTCCTGGGGTCAGTGATGAAAAGAATTTCTACACGCGCCAATCAGAGAAAAAGACAGAGGTTTAATTCAAGAAAAGGGAGATACACGTTCAAGAAAAAATGCGGGCCACCTCGAGAATGTGAGAGCAGCAGCCCGGGTCTTTGCAACCCTATTCTTATAGGAAATTTGTGTGTGGGGGGGTGGCTGGGGCATGTAGCTGGGGTGAAGGTTCAACTTCCTCCTAATCTTCGGTTCCACTGGTGGTGGCTGGGTAGTGTCTGACCTTGTCCCTCCTAATGGATCTTTTATTAACTAAGTATCTCAGGAATCTCAGGTGGGAGAGGGGCTGTTATGATTAAGGGTGTGGGCTCATTAAGGCTTCTGCCTGACTGAACACACCCTATAGGGTGGAGTTAGTTTAAAAATTTTTAAATTTATATTTTTCTTCTCAATGTCTCCTTTCTGCCTAATATTTCTTCTATCCTACCTCATAACCATGAGCCCTGTGGCTTCCACCACTGCTGCCATAGCTGCAGTTTATGACTTGGAATCAGCCCTATGGTGTAAAGCTCTGAAACCATGAGCCTCAATAATCTTTTACTCCTCTAAGTTATTTTTATCAGGTATTTTGGTCACAGCAATGGGAAAGCTGACTAAAGCATGCCCTTTATCTAGTTGAAGTTCCTTTGTATTCTTAGTTTGTTGAGTGTTTTTAATCATGAAAAGGTGATAGATGTTGTTAAATGCTTTTCCTGCAAGTATTGAGATGATCATGTGGGATTTTTTTTTTTTTGCAGTACTGGGGATCGAACCCAGGCTACCTCTGAGCTCCACCCCCAGCCCTATTTTTTATTCTTTTTTATTTTGTAACAGGGTCTCACTAGGTTGCGGAGGGCCTTACTAAGTAGCTGAGGCTGGCCGTGAACCTGTGATCCTCCTGTCTCAGCCTCCCAAGTACTGGGATTACAAGCGTGCACCACCATGCCTGGCTCATGTGGGATTTTTAAATTCTATTGATATCGTGTGTTTTGTTAACTGATCTTCAACTTTGCATTTCTGGGATAATGCCCACTTGGTCATGTTGTATACGTTTTTAATGTGTTGATGGATTTTGTTAGTATTAAATTTAGTTTTTTGTGTTTACATTCAAAAAGAAATACTAGGTTTTATGTTTTTTTTTTATCTTGTGCTATCTTTGCTTTTGGTATCAGGATAATATTGACTTAGAGAATGAGCTGGGAAGTATGCTCTACTTATCTATATTTTGAAAATTTTTGTGAAAATTTTGTTTGTTATTTTTCAAACATTTGGTAGAAATGAATGGTGCAAATATATAAGCCTCGGTTTATTTTTGTAAGTAGTTTTTAAAATTACCAATCCAATCTCTTTACTTGTTACAGATCTATTAATATTTCTATTTCTTCCTCAGTCAGTATTGCTAGTTTGTGTCTTCCTAGGAATTTGTCCACTTAATTTAATGTATCTAATTTATTGACATGCAATTTTTTATAATATTTCTTATGATTCTTTTTTTAAATTTCTGTAGGCCAGTAAAATGTCCACTCTTATTTCTGTTTCCTGTAATTGCATCTTTATTTTTTCTTTGTCAGTTCCTCAATTTTCTTGATTTTTTTTCAAGAAATCAGTTTTTGACTGGGGGAAGATGGCAAGGGAGTAAAGACCCTTAGACAAGCCCATCTCTAACTCATCTCAGGGAGCTCTGAACTGAGCATCATTCCACATCCCAGAATACCCTCATGGGAAGTGGGAACTAAGGACAAAGAAACTCAATAATATCTACAAGGCCGCCTTTAAACACCCAGGCTGAAAAAGGAAAAAAAATGTGTGGATCGGCAGGAACCTTTGAAAGACTTGAAAAATCTTATAATCAGCAAACTGAGACCTACTTTACAGACATCGAGATCACCAGCCAAAGAATCATACAGCCCCATGATGACAGAACAGAGAAGGATGACCACATCCACGTGCAGTCCATCCCATCCCTGTTCCAAAGGAGAGTGCATGAATCCCAGGGAGGTGAGTGCACCATAAAAAGTGGGAGGGAACACACACAGACTGGCTGCATGCCACACACGAAACTCTTAGGAATACACCAGGCCTGAAAGCTACAGACCAACCCAGCCTTCTCTGCTATAACTCCGTGAAGAGTCCTGGGGAGTTCCCCGGTCTGGGAAGGGAAAACACCTCAGGGCCCCTGAGGTCCTTGGATCTGTGATGAAATGAATTTCCACACATGCCAATCAGAGAAAAAGACAGAGGTTTAATTCAAGAAAAGGGAGATACACGTTCAAGGAAAAACACGGGCCACCTCGAGAATGTGAGAGCAGTCCCCCAGATAGTTGGGACCCTATTCTTATAGGAAATTTGGAAGGGGGGTGGCTGGGGCACACGGCTGGGGTGAAGGTCCAAACTTCCTTCTAATCTTTGGGTTCTGGACTGGTGGTGGCTGGGAGGTGTCTGACCTTGTCCCTCTTGATGGATCTATTGTTAATTAAGTTTCTCAGGAATCTCAGGTGGGGAGAGGGGCCATTATGATTAAGGGTGTGGGCTCATTAAGGCTTCTGCCTATGACTGAACGCACCCTGTAGGGTGGAGTTAGATTATGAACCTTCAAAATTTTAAAACTATATTTTTTCTTCTCAATGTCTCCTTTCTGCCTAATATTTCTTCTATCCTACTTGTTAGAAGTAAATTTTTATGGCATCATTAAAAAAGACACATAGTTGAAAGCAGCTCGGCAAGGCAAATTTTACTTTTTGCAAAAAGGGTTCCTGTCACCAGGAAGGTCTGGCGTGCAAGAACAACATGGAAGAAATTGCTGGGCGTTTTAGTGCAGGGATTCTGTGCTGTGTTTCTATTGGTGGGAACACAGCCTCACAATCTTTATGCCATTGGCTGAAGGGGACGCTGGGGGAGGGGTCAGCACTCAATTTTTAGGAAATGCTATCTACAAAAATACAAGTACAGGTACACAAATACAGTTACACAAATGGTAGCTTTACAACATAGAGCCCAAGTCAAGCCATTCCTTTGATAGAAAAGATCTATTTCTCACATACTTCAGAGAGAGCAGAGTCCCAAGTTTGCATTGAGGCACTCATGAATGCAGAGAGAGACACAGGGCCAGGGTTTCACTCACTGCAGACCAAAAAATTCAGGCTGCAAACTGACATCATTGCTATACGTTACCAAGTAAGTGAGAATGCTTGAAACGTGCTCAAGAACCTACTGTAATAAGTGGACCTTAAATGGCTGAAAGTATCCAAGTGCAAGAGGGTGTTTTGTTCTTTTATTGTTATTTTTATATATTTTTTCTTTCTATTCACCTTTTTGTTCTGTGTGTTTCTTTGCTTTTTCTGTTGCTCTGTACTTGTGTATTTGTAGGTTTTTTTCTTTTTACCCCTTTTGTGAGTTTTTTCCTCTTTCCTAACTCCTTCCCTGTATTTTTTTTTTTTTGTGCAGGGGATCCAGCCTTGGAATCTCATAAATGTAGACCTTGGGCCACACTCCCAACCCCCAGCCTAGTAGAGTCTCCTCCCAGCAACCAGCAGGGGCCAGCCCCTCCCTGCACCTCCTCCTTAATCTGCCTGCTTGGCAAAGTAGGAGATAGAGCAGGGGGGGGAGCAGGCTTTAACAAGAGCTTTTGAACAACTTTTGCATCTCTTCTAAGCAAGCCTCAAATCAAGAAGAAACAAACAAACAAACAAAAACTTGGCAAAGAAACATCTAAAGCCACAGGGAAAGCAGCTCTTTTCCAACAAAGAAACTTTACTCACTCCCAATTAAGAAACTCTTAAGATTCCTTTTTATTTTTATTTTTTCTTCTCTTTTTCTCTTCCTCTCCTCTTGTGTGTGTACATGAGAGAGATTGTCTTTGTTCAGTTTTGTTTGTCGGACTCCTAGCGAACCTGTCTGCCAGTGGTTTGTATGAAATCCTTCTCCTATCACTGCACCTAAATATACTACATTGGCTACTAGAATTTTCTTTTATTTTCACTATCTCTAATCTTTACTATATATTACCTAACTACACTCAATCTCTTATTCTACTTGATTCTATTTTCTACTTTACCCTATTCTTGCATTCCTTACTCTAGCCCCTTCCTCCTCACTCATCCTTAGCCATTGAATACAATACAATTTGCCCTTGTATATACCATCTTACTCCTCTAAACTCCTACTGCTGAGGTTGGACCAGATAGGTAAACCAACAGGAAGGACTGCCAGACAAGAAGGACAAACTAATCACGGCTAACAGACAGAACCGCCCAGCGCTTCACACATTGAAGTTTAAAAACACACAGGGCACAAACTGCACTGCTCACACCTCAGAGCCTACTCCCTATTACAGAGGTGACTGACAGGTCTCCAGACTTTAACACCTGGAACCCATCAACATCACCATAGCAGTGAGCAGATGGAGACCTGGAATTTCTGCTCAACAGAAATCTGTGAATACCCATACAGTAGAGGCTATTCACTTTTAGGCATACCTTGAAGTAAATATCTACCACCACAATAAGATCCTACAAAGGGAGGGAGATTAGACTTAGGAAACCCACAGAGCACAAGAGAGCCATCAAAAGCAACAAAGATATAAAATTTTTTTGTATGTGTGGTACCAGGGATTGAACCCCTGGGCATTCTACCTCTGAGCTACACCCCCAGCTCTATTTTTTATTCTTTATTTTGAAACAGGGTCTCACTAAGTTGCAGAGGGCCTCACTAAGTAGCTCAGGCTGCCTGCAAACCTGCTATCCTCCTGTCTCAGCTTCCCAAGTACTGGGATTACAAGCATGTACCACCACGCCCGGCAGATATAAACTTTAGAAATATGAAATCATGAGAAAGAAGAATAGCAAGGAAACAATGAGTCCCCACAATCCCACAACAGAACCTTCCAGTACAGAGATGCAGAGAATGCCATAAGGACAATTCAGAAGTTTAATAGTAGAAATGATACAGAATTTCCAAAAAGAGTTCAGAGAGACCCTGAAAGAGATGAAAAAACAAATTAACAAAGAATTTGAAACCTTTAACATAATGTTCTCCAGATCCTTCCATTTTCTTGTAAATGATGAACATTATGTTAAGTGAGATTAGCCAATCACAAAAAAGAAGGGTCATATGTTTTCATTAATATGCACAACCAACCTAGGGAGTAGTAGGGACACAAAAGGGACTCCGGATGATAATGGAGAACCCTCAGTGGAGCAAGGGAAGTTGTACAAGGGAAGGGGAAGGTCAAGAAAGAAGTGAATCAATGGAATTAGTATCATAAACAATGTGTATATATGAGAATATACCAATATCATTCTTGGTACTCCATATCAAGGGGGGAGGCAGGGAGGACACTAAGAGCTGTGTGCATGTATGTTAACATCAAATTGATATTCATTGTGATGTGAGACTACAATGCACCAATAAAAGCATGTTTAAAAAATAAAATAAAATAAAACTATTGAAAACTAAAAAGAAAAAAAGAAGAATTTGAAATCCTGAACAGAATTCCAAAAGAAACTCTGAAAGACGTGAAGGATGCAATAAATAAAATGAAGTCATCAATACAAACCACCAACAGTAGACTAGACCACATGGAAAACAGAATATCACTCTTAAAAGATAGCCACTCCAAAAATGAATGCATAGTATATAAATTAGAAAAAACAATTCGACAGCATGAGTTGGACATTGAAAAAATCTGGGCCAACTTTAAAGAGCAAACCTAAGAATAATAAACTCAACCAAAAGGCTTTTATATCTGATCAACAAATTCAGCAAAGTGTCTGAATACAAAATCAGTCTTAAAAAATCAGAAGCTTTTCTGTATGCCAACCATAAATCCACTGAAAAAGAAATCCAGAAACCATTTCCACTCATATCTCCCAAACCAATAAAATACTTAGGAATAAACCTAACCAAGGAGGTAAAAGACATTTACAAGGAAAACATTATGCTGAGTGAGATAGTCACAAAAATTGAAAAGTTCGATGTTCTCCCTAATATGTGGAAGTTAGGGAGAAAATAGGACATAGGAAGGACTCCAGACAACGGAGTAGAAACCTTAGATGAGTGAAGAAGTTGACCTGAGGGAGACTGGAGGGGGAAAGAGGAAAATACCTCAAGGGACATGATGTACATAAGCAAACTTAACGAAGTCAATCAGTGTGCTGAG
>PVJS01064541.1:0-10204 GCA_004027185.1 Glis glis | reverse complement strand
CCTCCCTCTCCCCCACCCTCACCTCCCCCTCGGCTATTCCCTCCTTCCCCTGGACGCCACCTCCCGGAATCGCTTTTGTTTTGTTTTGTTTTGTTTTGGTGCTGGCTTCTCGCAGGCGCCGAGGGGCTGCGAGTGCGGGAGGAGGAGGCTGGGGGCCCCGCAGGGCAGAGCGGAGGACGGACGGACAAGCCACCGCCACGCCACCTACTCACCGGAGCTCCCTCAGCAAACTACTGTTGAGTGTTTGTGGGCACTCGAGAGTTGGGGGGGGGGTCGTGCGTCCAGCGCTCCGGGACGGGCTTCTGCTAGGGTTACCTCTGAGTCGGGGTCCCCGGACTCAGATCAGGGTCTGGCTCAGGCTCAGAAACTGCTGAGGAATTAGGCAAACAAAAGAGGCCACTGAGCGAGTGGCCAGAAGTCGCAAGAGCGCCTTGTCGCTCCCTCTCCTTCGCGGGGTGGGGGCCGCCACTTGCGGGGCGGGAAGAGGACTCTGGAGCTGCGAGCCTGGGCGGCGCTGGGTTGTGGAGTTGGCCTGGAGCGCAAGTCTCGGCCCTTGTTTTCCCGGCCTGGCTCGTTGTGAGGCCAGACACATCTACCCTTGGAATCTATTCAGAAGGCTGCGCTTTTCTCCTTGCCCCTCTTGGATTTTCGGAATTTTTGAAAACCCAGTGGCCTAGGAGGAGGAGGAGGAGGAGGAGGAGGAGGAAGGAGGAAGGGGTAGATCTGCAGAGGAATGTGAGAGCCTCCCAAAGCCGGAGCAGCCAGAAGGAGCTGGGAGCCAGAGGGCAGGCAGAGCCCTGCCCCGGTTTCTGGGACGGTGGTTTTCGAGAGAGATTCTCGTCTATTTTAGAATATTGTTCCAGTGGAAAGTGTTGAATTCTTGCCCTCGCAGAGTTGGTTTCTCCAGATCGCTTGACTTTTCTGCTGGGAGAGGGAGGGGGAAAGAACCCCCCCCCCCCCCGGGGAGGAAGACTGTGGACATGAACCCACCCTGCACACAAGCATATGCCCAGAAACCTGATAGGGCAGTGACTGGGCCATGGACATTGTTCTGAAGAGAGGGAGGCTGGACAGCATCTGTGGGTGCTGAGACCCTGCCTTAGGGGGAGAGACTGAGCTCTGTAACAGGCATTGAGTCTTAAGTGCGTTCTTGGACACCTTTGTGAACATCCCTGGTCTGCGCAGATTTCTCTTCTTTATCTACCACTCAGCCCAGCCATGGCCCTGAAAGGCCGAGCCCTCTACGACTTCCACAGTGAGAACAAGGAGGAAATCAGCATCCAGCAGGACGAGGACCTGGTCATCTTTAGTGAGACCTCCCTGGATGGCTGGCTGCAGGGGCAGAATAGCCGTGGTGAGACAGGGCTCTTCCCTGCCTCTTACGTGGAGATCCTCCGTGCTGGCATCAGCCCCAACCATGCTGACTATTCTAGCAGCCCCACGGGCTCTCCAGGCACCCAGGTGAACTTGTATGGCTCTAGTGTGGCCAGCCCGGCCAGGAGTGGTGCGGGCAGTGGCTTCCTCTCGAACCAGGGTAGCTTCGAGGATGATGATGATGATGACTGGGATGACTGGGATGATGGGTGCACAGTGGTGGAGGAACCACGGGCCAGTGGGCTGGGTACCAACGGGCACCCCCCACTCAACCTCTCTTACCCGGGTGCCTACCCCAACCAGCACATGGCCTTCCGGCCCAAGCCACCCCTGGAGCGGCAGGACAGCCTGGCATCTGCTAAGCGAGGCAGTGTGGTGGGACGCAACCTCAACCGTTTCTCGTGCTTCGTGCGCTCTGGAGTGGAGGCCTTCATCCTAGGTGATGTGCCCATGATGGCCAAGATTGCTGAGACGTACTCCATTGAAATGGGCCCTCGTGGCCCCCAGTGGAAGGCCAACCCCCACCCATTTGCCTGCTCTGTGGAGGACCCTACCAAACAGACCAAGTTCAAAGGCATCAAAAGCTACATCTCTTACAAGCTCACGCCCACCCATGCTGGCTCACCTGTCTACCGGCGCTACAAACACTTTGACTGGCTCTACAACCGCCTGCTCCACAAGTTCACAGTCATCTCCGTGCCCCACCTGCCAGAGAAGCAGGCCACAGGCCGCTTTGAGGAGGACTTCATTGAGAAGCGGAAGCGGCGGCTCATCCTCTGGATGGACCACATGACCAGCCACCCTGTGCTCTCTCAGTACGAGGGCTTCCAGCATTTCCTCAGCTGCCTGGATGCCAAGCAATGGAAGATGGGCAAACGGCGGGCAGAAAAGGACGAGATGGTGGGTGCCAGCTTCCTCCTCACCTTCCAGATCCCCACGGAGCACCAGGACCTGCAGGACGTGGAGGACCGTGTGGACACCTTCAAGGCTTTCAGCAAGAAGATGGACGACAGCGTCCTGCAGCTCAGCACTGTGGCATCTGAGCTGGTGCGGAAGCATGTGGGGGGCTTCCGCAAGGAATTCCAGAAGCTGGGCAGTGCTTTCCAGGCCATCAGCCATGCCTTCCAGATGGACCCCCCCTTTAGCTCTGAGGCCCTCAACAGCGCCATTTCTCACACGGGCCGGACCTACGAAGCCGTGGGTGAGATGTTTGCTGAGCAGCCCAAGAATGACCTCTTCCAGATGCTCGACACGCTGTCTCTCTATCAGGGCCTGCTCTCCAACTTCCCCGACATCATCCACCTACAGAAAGGTAAGACCCAGGCCCAGCAGGCGACCCTTCCTGAGTCTCTCACTGTGTTAGACCCTGGGTATGTGGGGATGGCCTAGGCAGATAGAGCAGCTCACCAGTTCTTTCTGTCTCGATCTCAATCATTTGCTCAACAAATGTTATGAATACATAGTCTGTGGCAGGTGCTATTCTGGGTACAGGGATGTCGTCGACAGGACAGGTCCCTGTCCTCATGGGGCTCCATGTTTACCTTCCTGTCGGTTCATTCATTTTCTGTTTCTTATTTACCCCATCATGCATGGAGCTTCAAGGGATCAGGCTGGGTTCTGGGAACACAGAGATGACCAGGCCCCAGTCCTTGCTCATGAAGAGCCTAAGGGGTTAGGGAACCTAGAGCCAGACCCAGATAACAAGAGCTCAGTGTGCAGTTCTATCTTCTCACAAACTCAGCTCCCCGCCTTCTTAGCTTCAGAGCTGAGTCTCCTGCTCCACTCCCTGAGCTCCCTATCTGTGCGGGAGGATCTGTCCTTATTTTGCAGATGAAGGAGCCTGGTGTCCACAGCAGGGTAGTTGCACAGGGTGTCCATGGCCCAGCTGGGATGGTCCCTTTGTCCTGCCACCTCCCCAAGGACATGTTCATGTTGGCTGCTTCCCAGGCCCCTGAATTTTCAGTTCTCATGGCCCTCTCTGTGGGGGAGGGAAAGGATGGGCCTGTCTGTTATTGCTGGGGCTGTCAAGGAACTGCCAGGGAAATGACTCATCCCGGGTCACTCAGGGGCGCCTGGCTGGGGTGGGGGAGTAGAACCAGAGGTCTAGGACACTGCCCACATAACTCATCCAATCCCCCTTCCCAAGCCTGGTTTCTCTTCTTGCCTGAGGAGTGAGTCAGGGGCTGGCCCAGCAGGTGGAGGCAGGTGGTGGAGTCTTGGGGACTGTAGGGAAGGCAGATGTCAGGGGGGAGGCGTGGTCCTCCCTGGGGCTGCTTGGTAACTCCGGAAGAACTGTCTGCAGGGCGTGGGACTGAATCCCTGGACCCTAGGCCCTGAGGTCAGGCCTGGCTTGGTGGGGACTTTTTCTCTGGGTGGGGCCCAGTCAGACCTCTGGGTTGAGCCTGGGGGACAGCAACAATCCCTCCCTCTCTACCCAGCAGCTGAGTCTGGGGTAAGCCAGGGCTCTCCTTCCAGCAGGAGGTTGACTGTCAGAATTTCTCCAGCTCCCAGCCTGCTTTCTCTCTCACCTCCCCCTCTTCTCCCTCTCTTTTGTCCCCTCCTCCCACCTTCCTCCACCTTTCAGCTCCCAGGAGATACAACTCCTGAGTTCTAGTTTCCCCCAGCTGGTTTGTGTTGTGTTCCTGAGAAGTGCCTTTGCCTCCCTGGACCTTGGTTTCCTGTCTGTGAAATAAGATGGGGCGGGGAAGGGTGAGCTCTCAGACCTTCAAGGGAGGGGGCAGGAAGGGGCTCCTGGAGAGGGTCTGGCCTAGAAGCAGAATGATGCCTTAGATCTGGCTCTCTGGGCCAAGGGGCCAGGGGAGGTAGCTTGAGGTTAGAGTGTCCCAGCAGGGCAGGTGCCTCCCTGCACAGAAGTGGAGCCCCACGCCGCACAAGGACCTGGGAAAGCTGGTTCAACCAGCTCCTTGGATGGCGTGTTCCTGTGTGGGCAGCGGAGGCTGGGCACAATGATTAAACAGTTGCCTGGTGAAGGGGCAGGGGACTCTTGCCTGGGCAGAGCTGAGGCTGGAGGGCAGCCCTGTGCCCAGTGCACCCATGGTCCCCAGGCTCGCATCAGAGCAGGTGGGAATAAAGCCAGACTGTTTTTTTTCCTTCCTTCCTTCCTTCCTTCCTTCCTTCCTTCCTTCCTTCCTTCTTTCCTTTCCTTTCCTTTCCTTTCCTTTCCTTTCCTTTCCTTTCTTTTCTTTTCTTTTCTTTTCTTTTTTGTGGTACTAGGGATTGAACCCAGGGGCACTCTACCTCTGAGCTACACCCCCAGCCCTGTTTTATGTATGTATGTATGTTTTTATGTATGTATGTATGTATGTATGTATTTTGAAACAGGGTCTCACTGAGTTGCAGAGAGCTCACTAAGTTACTGAGGCTGGCCACAAACCTGCAATACTCCTGTCTCAGCCTCCCAAGTATTGGGATTATAAGTGTGCACCACCACGCCCAGCTCAGACTGGCCTTTTGGACCCTAGGCAGGGAGGCAGAGCTTAGAGAGGCTGGGTCTGAGTCTCCACTTGAGGCATTTGTAAGAGTTGGAGGTCACCATACTCTGGGGTGATCACTCTATCTGAAGCAGGGGCTGGCCCACCTTCCCTCATCCGGACCCCCAGGGTACATACACCCTGTGGGCTTACTCTAGGTTCTAGGCTCTGGCCTGGGGTCCAGGAGAGTCAGGGAGGAGAGCTTGGATTGCTCTGAGACAGAAGTGGGCAGGCTTTGGGGGACCACAGCCTAAGGGGGTCCAATGCTGGCCCTGTGGGTCGAGCCCTCCCTCAGAGGAAGGAGCAGGATGTTTGGGTTCTGGGTCCCTAGGGTTCTGTGCAGCCTGCCTGGACATCTGAAGGGATGGTGAGCATGTGGGAGACAGTGGCAGGAGGCCCAGGTGGGCAGTCAGGCCAGGATTGGGGCACACTTTGCCTCTGGGGTGACTTTGCAGTTTTCACCCCGCAGTCTCCATGTTAATAAAATGGGAGCTGAGCTGAGGCCCATCAGCCTGGTCAGTCCACTGGCCCAGCCCCTGGAGCCCAATCTAGGGGTCTCCTAAGGGAATAGTAGCCATATAATTAACATCCAAGGCCAGGTGCAGGGGTGCACGCCTGTAATCCCAGTACTTGGGAGGCTGAGACAAGGAGGATTGCAGGTTTGAGACCAGCCCCAGCAATTTAGTGACACCCTCAGCAACTTTGCAGGACCCTAATTTTTTTTTGTGTGTGTGTGGTACTGGAGATGGAACCTAGGGGCATTCTACCTCCAAGCTACACACCCAGCCCTATTTTACTTTTTATTTTGAAACAGGGTCTCACTAAGTTGCAGATGGCCTCTTTTAAGGTGCACCACCACACCCTGCTGCAGGACCCTCTTTTAAGATAAATAAATAGAGCTAGGCATGGTGGCGCACGCTTGTAATCCCAGTACTTGGGAGGCTGAGACAGGATCACAAGTTCGAAGCCAGCTGTGGCAACTTAGCGAGGCCCTCTGCAACTTAGTGAGACCCTGTTTCCAAATAAGAAATAAAATCGGGTTGGGGTTATAACTTGGAGGTAGAATGCCTCTGGGTTCCATCCCCAGTACCGATAAATGAATGAATGAATAAATAAATAAGTAAATTAATTAATTAATAAAATAAATAAGGCTGGGGGTGTAATTCAGAGGTAGAATGCCTCTGGGTTCAATCCCCAGTACCACAAAACAAGAACAAAACATCCAAACTGGAGCAGTTTGGAGGATGAAACAGGGCCCTAGTTAATATTGGTTATCCTGAGCCGGGCGTGGTGGCGCACGCTTTACTTGGGAGGCTGAGACTGGAGGGTCTGGGTTCGCGACCAGCCTCAGCTACTTAGTGAGGCCCTCCGCAACTTAGTGAGACCCTGTTTCAAAATAAAGAATAAAAGAAATAGGGCTGGGGTGTAGCTCGGAGGTAGACTGCCCCTGGGTTCAATCCCAGTACCGCAAAAAAAAAAAAAACATATATATATATATATATATATATATATATATATAGGCTATCCTGGGACAAGGGGAAAGTGACTGCCAGGGCAAACCGGGACCTGTGGTCCCTTCCTGAGAGCCAGCAAGGACTGGACTCAGTCCTGAGGCTCATCACAAGTCAGGAGGCAACTGAACTCCCCCCATTTTCCAGATGAGGCACATTGAGGCAGTTTGATAAACAGAGCAGGCATTGGAGCCCAGGTGTGTCCAATTCTCCAACCCAGGCTGTTTCTGCTGTGCCACACAGATTGAGGAAGGGGCTCCCCAAGAGGTGGAAGCCTGGGGTAGATGAGCCAGAAGAGGAAGGAGGTTTGGGTTGGGCGCTATAGCACTAACTCAGTTGGCATCCAGATGCAGGTCCAGGACCACAGAGCATCCACGGAGTGGTCATGGAGCTCAGAGCTTGGCTAATGCAAAGCAGCCCTTGCAGGGCCAAACTCTTGCATGGGAGACAGGTGGGGTCAGCCTCTGTGGGTTCTGAGCCATCCTCTAGTCCTTCCTCTACCTCTCCTTCTAGGCTTTTATGAATAGAATAGTGCTGCCACGAGCCACCAGCAGCTGTTACTTGCTGTGAGCTCATGGAAAGAAATGCAGTTTGCACATGGTAGCACGCAGTCCCCTGAGCTCTCAGTCTGTGCCAAGTGCAGTCCTCAGCACTTTAAATGTATTAGTTCAGTTAAAGCTCAACTAATATAGGGCGGGTACTGTTTGTGTCCCATTTTACAGATATGGAAACTCTGAAGTATTACACTTTTAGCCGAGCACAGTGGTACATACCTGTAATCCCAGTACTTGGGAGGCTGAGATAAAGAAGATTGCAGGTTTGAGGCTAGCCTCAGCAATTTAGCGAGACCGTTTCAAAATTAAAACAATAAAAAGGGCTGGGGGCTGGGTGTTGTGGCACATGCTTGTAATCCTAGTACTTGGGAGGCTGAGACAGGAGGATTGCAGGTTCGAGGGCAGCCTCAGCAAATAGTGAGACTCTCATAACCTAGCAAGACCCTGTTTCAAAATAAAAATAAAATAGGGCTGGGGGTGTAGCTCAGAGGTAGAATGCCCTGGGTTTATCCCCAGTACCAATAAATAATAAAGTACTCTACTGTTGTGAGTAGTTGCTGCAGCACCACATCTAATATGAGCTGTCCATTTGACAATAGGAAGACCTGCAGCCCAAGCGAGAGCAGTGGTTTGCTGGAGGTGACACAGCTGGGACTAGGACTCAGACCTCCTGTGCCAATTTGGGGCAGATGGTGACTACCTTCATGAGATAGAGGCAAAATGGTTTGAGCCTGGGTCTTAGGAAGTATGCTTAGGACTCTGGGGCTGTGCAACTGGTGGGCTTCAACTCTCTTTTTCCCATTCCTGAGACCCCACCTGCCAAGGTAAACTCCCAGGTTTTCCTTTTTTTTTTTTTTTTTGGTACTGGATGTTGAACCAAGAAGCATTCTACCTTTGAATTACATCCCAGCCCTAGCCGGGATCAGTGGTGCACACGTGTAATCCCAGTACTTGAAGGTTGAGGATCACAGGTTTCAGGACAGCCTCAGCAAGTAGTAAGACTCTCATCAACCTAGTTACACCTTGTTTCAAAATAAAAATAAAGCCGGGCGTGGTGGCGCACGCTTGTAATCCCAGTACTTGGGAGCCTGAGACCGGAGGATCCAGGTTCGTGACCAGCCTCAGCTACTTAGTGAGGCCCTCTGCAACTTCGTGAGACCCTGTTTCAAAATAAAGAATAAAAAATCGGGCAGGGGGTGTAGCCCAGAGGTAGAATGCCCTTGGGTTCAACCTCCAGTACTACACATACACACATAAAACAAACAAACAAACAAAAAATCACAGCCCAAGTTATTTTTTATTTTGAAACAGGTTCTTGCTAAGGTGCTGAGGCTGGTCTCAAACCTGCAATCCCCTGTCTCAGCCCCCCACGTCCTGGGATTACGGGGCATGCGCCACCAAGCCCAGCTCCAGTTCTTCCTAAGTAGAAGGTAGAGTGATGCTGGACAGGCCTGAGTCCTGACTCCCAACCCGTCGGTTGCTCCCATTAGTCTTCGCTGGTCTTGACCCTGTGACTGAGTCGCTGGGTGGGAAAGTGAATGGGCACAGGGTGGGACCTCTGCTTGTCCCACCCCTGCAGCCTTTGCCCCCATCCCTGGCCCCCTGCCTGCCTGTGAATACCTAGCAATTGCAGTAGGTTCATTCTTGCTCTTTGGACCAGTTTCCTCATCAGCAAAAGGGACCTTTCCCTCTTCCAAGGCCATGGGTGGGAAAAACTCTCTTGAGTATAGATCCACCTCCATTGTGCCCCATGCAGGCAAGCAAGTGTCCTGATTTTTTCTTTTTTTCTTCTTCCTTCCTTCCCTCCCTCCCTCCCTCCCTCCCTCCCTTCCTTCCTTCCTTCCTTCCTTCCTTCTGTCCTTCCTTCTTTCTCTGCTGGGGATTGAACCCAGGGGCATTCTACCTCTGAGCTATATCCCCCAGTCCTTTTTTATTTTGAGACAGGGTCTTGCTAAGTTTCTGAGAGCCTCATTGAGATGCTGAGGCTGGCTTTGTACCTGGGATCCTCCTGCTCAGTCTCCCAAGCACTGGGATTACAGGCATGCACCACCACACCTGGCTTGTCCCGCTGTTTCTACCTTCTTTTTTTTTGGTGCTGGGGATTAAACCCAGGGGCATTCTACCTCTAAGTTATACCCCAGCCCTTTTTATTTTTTATTTTGAAACAGGGTCTCACTAAGTTGCTGAGGGTCTCGCTAAGTTGCCAGTGTTGTCTTCAAACCTGCCGTCCTCCTTTCTCAGCTTACCATGTACTGGGTTTACAGGTGTGTGCCGCCATGCCCAGCCCTACCTTTCTTCTTATGGTCTCTCCTGCTACCCAGGACCTTCTCAAATTCCTGTGTTCATCATCTGGGGGCCCAGCTTGGGCTCCCTGCAGCAGAGGTGGTGTTCACCCTGCAGCAGAAGGTCAGGCATCCCCATTTATGGGGTAGGAAGGAGGCTGGGAGCCCATAGGCATGTCCCTGCCCCTCAGGACCTCAGTTTCCTCTTACGGTAGTGGAGGGGGGTTAGACACCTCCCTCTAGGGTCTCCCCAGCTTTGAATTTCCTTACTCAGTCCCCTCCTGGGCTTTCTTTCTCCCTTCCTTCCTTCCTCCCTCCCTTCCTTCTTTCTTTCTTTCTTATTTATTTTTGTGGTACTGGGGATTGAACCCAGGGGCATTCTACCTCTGAGCTACACCCTTAGCCCTGTTATTTTATTCTTTGAAACAGGGTCTCACTAAATTGCAGAGGGCCTCACTAAGTAGCCGAGGCTGGCTGCAAACCTGTGATCCTCCTGTCTCAGCCTCCCAAGAGTACTGGGATTACAAGAGTGTGCCGCCATGCCTGGCCCCCCCTATTTTTTTTATTTTTTGCGGTACCGGGGATTGAACCCAGGGGCGTTTTACCTCTGAGCTACACCCCCGGCCCTACTTTTTTTTTCTTTTTTTGCGGTACCAGGGATTGAATGCAGGGGCGTTCTACCTCCGCGCTACGCCCCCAGCCCTATTTTTTTTATACTTTATTTTGAAACCGGGTCTCACAAAGTTGCGGAGGCCTCACTAAGTAGAGAGAGAGAGAGAGAGAGCAAGAGAGGTGAGGCTGGCCGCGAACCCGGATCCTCCCGTCTCCGCCTCCCAAAGTACTGGGATTACAAGCGTGCGCCACCACGCCCGGCTTCCCCCGGCCCTACTTTTTATACTTTTTTTTTTTTTGCGGTACCAGGGATTGAACCCAGGGGCTTTCTACCTCCGTGCTACACCCCTGGCCCTATTTTTTATACTTTATTTTGAAAC
>PVJS01064540.1:0-10204 GCA_004027185.1 Glis glis | reverse complement strand
CAATGCGGGGGCAGATAGAGGGAGAACCAGCCAAAGATGGCGTCACCCATACTCTGGGAAGAGACCCCCCCTGCAGGGCTGGGGCACAGTTCTGCCATCAAGCCTCTCTACTCTGGAAATGTTGCCTTCATTTGTCAATCTCTCTCTCTCTCTCTTTTTTTTTTTTTTTTGGTCTGGGGATTGAACTCAGGGGTGCATTATCTCCCAACCTCACCCCCAGCTCCTTTTAAATTATTGTTATAATAATAATAATAATTATTATTATTATTATTATTATTTTGGCTACTGAGGATTGAACCCAGGAGCAGTCTACCTCTGAGCTACACCCCCAGCCCTAGTTTTTATTCTTTATTTTGAAACCGGGTCTCACTAAGTTGTGGAGGGCCTCACTAAGTAGCTGAGGCTGGCCGCGAACCTGCGATCCTCCTGTCTCAGCCTCCCAAGTACTGGGATTACAAGTGTGCGCCACCACGCCCGGCTTAAATTACTTTTTTTACTTTATTATCATTATTTTTATACTGGGGATTGAACCCAGGGGCATTCTGTCTCCAAGCGACATGCTCGGTCCTTTTTTATTTTTATTTTGAAAATAGGGTCTCGCTAAGTTGCCAAGGCTGGCCTCAAACCTGCTATCCTCTGTCTCAGCCTCCTAAGTCCTGGGATCACAGGCATGCTTCACCACCCTGGCTGCAATCTCACCTATTGCTGCAGAGCCTGACTATACCCCCACTTCTGCTCTATAAAATGGGGATAAGAACAGAAGGTCTCCAGCAAGGAGCAGGAGGGTGTGTGTATGATGGATGCATGGGAAGTCCCTAGCACAGGACCAGAAACAGTTCGGTTCAGAGTCCATGCTCATAAAAGTCACAGTATAATCCCTGCTGATTGATGTCAACCCTGCCCTGCTCGGCTCCCATAAAGCTGTCCTCAAACTAGCTCAGTCCAGAGGTAGAAAGGCCGGTAGATGTTGAAAAAAGATGAAAGCAGTTCCAAACAACTCCCCAACCTGATTCCACCATCAGTGAGTCCGGGCCCTCGTCCTGTTCTGGGGCAGGCAGCTATTTCGCTCTGGTATTTGGAGGGGGGCTCACTAGGTTAATGAGACTCTCACTACTTGTTGAGGCTGTCCTCGAACCTACATCCCCCTGTCTTAGTCTCCCAAGTACTAGGATTACAAGCGTGAGCCACCACGTCCACCTCCTTTTTATTTTTTTACTTTGAGATAGATAGGATCTTGCTAAATTGCTGGGGCTGGCCTCCAACTTGCAATCTTCCTGTCTTAGCCTCCCAAGTAGCTAGGATTGTAGGCATGGACTGCTGCGCACCTGGCCCATCATCATCATCATCATCATCATCATCATCATCATCATTATTATTGTTGTTGTTGTTGTATGTGGTCCTGGGTGTGGAACTCAGAAGGATTCTACCTCTGAGCTACACCCCCAGCCCTATTTTTATTTTTTTTTAAAGAGGGTCTCACCAAGTTGCTGAGAGCTGTGCGAACTTGCCAAGGCTAGCTTTAAATCCCTAATCCTACTGTCTCAGCCTCCTAAGTACTGGGATTACAGGCATGTGCCACTACACCTGACATCCCCAGCCCTATTTTATTTTTTATTTTGAAACAGAATCTTGCTAAATTGCTGAAGCTGGCCTCGAACTTAGGGTCTTCCCATCTCAGCCTCCCAAGTACTGGGATTACAATTGTGTGCCACCACGCCTGATTCTATTATTATTATTATTATTATTGTTATTATTATTATTAACTAATGATGACCCCTGAGTCTCTAGAGCCTAATGCTTGGACCATGTTGGGGCTCTGGTTATCAGTGCTAAAGGGAAGATGGAGGAGGCTTTTCTGGAGGCAAGGAGTCTCTTTTGTCCAGAGACAGAACCAAGACAAAACAGACCTGAGGCTGGACATGGTGGCGCACACTTGTAATCCCAGTACTTGGGAGGCTGAGGCAGGAGGATCGTAGATTTGAAGCCAGCCTTGGCAACTTAGTGAGGCCCTCCACAACTTAGTGAGACCCTGTTTCCAAATAAAAATAAAATCGGGCTGGGGTTATAACTTGGAGGTAGAATGCCTCTGGGTTCAATCCCCAGTACCACCCCCCCAAAAAAAAAACACCAGACCTGAAACGGAAGATGCCCATGTGGGGCTGAGCCCACGGGCCCCTAGGTTTAGGGTTGGGGCCTCTAGAGCTGCCTCTTTGACGCACAGGGTCTAAGGGAAGGATCAGCACCTCTCATCAGCCCCAGCTCTGCAAAGCAGAAGTATCCACAGGTCCCCATCCCTCACCCAGGACAGCAGGGCCCCCTCCTGAAGGTCTTAGAGCCAGAGAGGTCTCGCCACCGTGTCTTTCTCGCCCTGGTTAGCTGCTCTGCCTCCTGAAGCATTCCAGGCCCAGACAGCTACTCACTCCTCAGGGCTCCGGCAGATTTGGGACAAACCTTGGTCCCTGGGTGCATCTCAGCGTATTCCAGCCCTGGAGCCTGGCGAGGCTGCATCTAGACTTTGGTTTTATTCTCTGCTGACCTCCACCTCCCAGATTCTCGCTTTCTTCACAGGGGGAGGGGGGCTGGCGGTGGATCAGTTAGCCTCTGGCCTTCCTGTCCCTCTAGATGCCCTGTCCCTCCTGCCCGTCCTAGGCTCTCTGCAGGGCTCTGCAGTGTCTGTGTCCTTGCTCCAAGGGCATCTGGAATTTTGCTGAGCACTTGGATAAAAGAGCTACTAGCTGCCTAGCTGTTGGGGTCCTGAGAAAGGCAGGGGCACCCAGGCTGTCCATCAGGGGGATGGGAGGGTGGGCAGAGGGCCAGGGCACTGGCACCTGCAGGGCGCTGGGACATGCCACTTGCTCTCCCCAGGGAGGGAGCTTATAAATATTCATACTCCCCTGGAGCGAGAGCCAACCAGTCTGCTGCTGGGTGTCACTGGGCGGTCCTGTCTCCCAGTGACTGCAGAGGGAGCCTGGGAGGGGACTTGGCTCAGACCAGGAGAGGAAAGGGGCAGCCAGTCCCAGCCCGAGGTGAGTGTACCCCCTCTGCCCCCCCAAAGCCCCTTGCATGGGGGTCAGCCCTGTGGTGACATGCTAGGCCAGGAGGTTTACCATCAGCTCCGTTGCCCTGTGTGTCACTTGTGGGGGACCAGTCTTGTTTCTCCTTCGTTCCCTGGAGGATCCCAACTGAGCGGGAGGATGCCGGGCCTGGCCTGCTGCCCTTCTCCTGCGCTGATGGAGGCCACTCTGGCTGGGTCACCCACAGGGCAGGGCTAGATGTGGAGGGGTCTGGGTTTGTCACCACTGTGGGCAGTGGAGGCAGGAGACCCAGAGTCTAGTACTATCTCTGCTGCTGCTGTGCTGGGACCCCGAGGGTGCCCCTGCCCTCTCTGGGGTTCAGCCTCCCTGCCTCTCTGTCTTCTGGTTTGGAGAGTAGGAGGCTCAGGCTGGACTGAGATTGTCCTTGAACCTGGGGCCTCTGTCTTGGGCCAGTGGGCACACACCTGCGCACCTCAATGGGTCCAGGGCAGGGGCCTTGGAAGAGTAATAATAATGGTAGTAGGCTCATCCTCATGGAATGCAGGGGTCTTCCTAGTGCCCCGGGATGGAGAAAAAGTTGCTATTATCATTTAGGAGGAAAAATTGAGGCCCAGAGAGGGATACAGCCTTGCCTAGGGCACACAGCAAGGAAAGAACAGAGCTGGGGCTTAAAACCAGGACCCAGCCCCGAAGTGCCATTTCCAGGTGGCTCTCGTGTGTGACTCTCACGTGTACCTGTACTCTCACAAGTGTACAAGTGTGACTTCCATGTTCAGCGCTCACTCTTAGGGACTTTTACACACACGTGGCTGGCACACGTGACTCCTGCCTCTGTCTCCCATGTGGCGCTCAGTGAGGCTCCAGCTACTGGACCATAGTCTCATCTACACTGTGCTGGCACTGATGGCCCCGCCACACCCTGCCCTGAGGGTCACGGGGGGGGGGCATTCATCAAACATTCACCAGGTGCCACGCGGGGAGCTCAGGAGTGAGTCACCGGCAGGCCGGCCTGCAGCTGGGTGCAGGGGACCTCTCCTTCCGCGCGTCCAGCATGTGAACCAAATCCAGGCGTTACTGAATCTCCCGCTAGTCAGCACCGATGGCGTGGTTAACTATCGCCACTATTAATAGTGCGTACCCATCGCCTCCTGGGAACTCTCAGTAGATCTCACAGCCTTGGATCATTCTCCCTCAAGCTAGGCTCCTGCTAGCCCCTCTCCGGGCCTCAGTTTACCCAGAGGCCCTTCCTGTGACCACAAAGGGCCCTACGTGCCCTGATCTTGCTGTTGGGTGTCACTGTGCACGTGAGGACACTGAGACTCAGAGAGGGCAAACTTTGTGTGAGTGGCACAGGGATTGAACCCGGGGGCATTCTACCTCTGTACTACGCCCACAGCCCTTTTTATTTTTTGTTTTGAAACAGGGTCTTGCCAAATTGCTGAGAGTTCCACTAAGTTGCTGAGGCTGGCCTAGAACCTGCGATTCTCCTGTCTTAGCCTCCCAAGTACTGGGATTACAAGTGTGCGCCACCATGCCTGGCTGACACAGTGAGCTTTGTGCCCAAATTCACAGAGACCAGGCAGGAGAGGAATGAGCAGCTTCAGATGCCTTAGGTGGCTGGCACAGGAGGAGCAGCCACCAGGGTCCTCTCTGCTTCCCCGCCGCTCATCCTGGCTGCCAGGTCAGCCTACAGAGGCCAGACCCTGCTGGGCTCCCGAGACAGCGCCTGCCATGCCTCAGCCTGGGATGGACTCGCTCCTGCTTGCCCTCCCTCCTTCCTTCCCAGGAGCGTGGGATTCTGCAGGCAGGGGCTTTCAACAGAGCAGGAAGCTGCACAGACCAGAGCTTGCATTCCTGCCCTGCCCCCCCTGGCTGAGTGACCCTGAGCAGGTCAGGTCACCTCCTGGAGCCTCAGTTTCCCCATCGGCAAAATGAGGACAAACAGTAGATAGAGTGGCACCCCCTGAGCAGTAGCTGGATGGAGACAGTTAGATGCTCTAAGGAAGTCCCTACACTGGGCCTGGCTCCTAGCAGGGGCTCAAAAATGGAATCAGAGCTGGACATGGTGGTACACACCTGTAATCCCAGTACTTGAGAGGCTGAGACAGGAGGATCCCAGGTTTGAGGCCAGCCTCAAACTTAGTGAGACCCTCCACAACTTAGTGAGACTCTGTTTCAAAACAAAAAATAAAAAAAGGGCTAGGGGTGTAGGTCAGAGGTAGAACGCCCTGGGTTCAATCGCCAGTACAAAAAAAAAAAAGGAATCGGAGGGCCCGGGCAGGGGCCGGCAAGGTTCGGGGAAGCAGAACTGGGAGGATGAAGGAAGCGATGTGATTAGTGCGCAGCTGAGGGGGCGGGGCCAGGGGCGCCTGATTGGCAGTCTGGGGAGGCTGGTCTGCCCCCTGGTGTGCGGCCTCTACCTGGAGCCTCCACCATCGCAGTCTCCCAGAGTTCCAGAAAGTACCCTGCACCCTGGTGAGTGGGGTGCCGGGACCGGGTGGGCCCTCAGGATTTGGAGAGGGTGAGCCACAGGATTCTAGACTCTCCCCGTTTTAAAGGCAGAGAAACTGAGACCTCAGGCTCCATCCAGTGTTCTGGGCCTGAGGCTGCAGCTCCGCCCAGCCCTCTGCTTGGTCCCTGGGGCCCCGGGCTGACAGGAACACTTGAGGCCGGGCAGGTTTCTCTTCTCCTTGGTGGGTTGCCCGGCGGCCACTCCTCGTCAGGGCTGGCCTCAGGCCTGAGGGGCTCAGGAGAGGTGCTGCTAACACTCGAGCAATGACTGGTGGCTGGGCTTTGCCCAACCATTCCAGGGAGGTTCCAGGGCCCCCTCCAGGGCTCCAGGCCTGTCTGAAGCCCCAGTGTTAGGCTGAAACACAGGTCTGAGGGGTAGAGTCTGAAGTCGGCATTTCCCACTCCTAAGACCCCACTGGTTTGTAAGCTTTATGATTTATGATTGGAGGGACTGCTTACTGAACCCAGGGGGCATTCTACCTACGAGCTACACCCCCAGCTCTTTTATTTTTTGAAACAAGGTCTTCTAAGTTGCTGAGCATCTTGCTAAATTGCTGAGGCTGGCCTCGAACCTGTGATCCTCCCAAGTACTGGGATTACAGGCCTATGCTACCCTCCCAGTTTATGATCTTATGATTTATTTATTTATTTTCCAGTACTGGGCATGGGACCCAGGGGCGTTCTACCTCCTAGCTACACCTCCAGCCCGATTTTTTATTCTTTATTTTGAAACAGGGTCTCACTAAGTTGCAGAGGACCTCACTAAGTAGCTGAGGCTGACCTCGAACCTGGGATCCTCCTGTCTCAGCCTCCCAAGTACTAGGATTACAAGCGTGCACCACCACGCCCAGCATGATTTATGATTTAAATGAGCTAAATGCAATGATTAAAAAATAATATGTGCTCCTTTACAAAATGCAACCGTTTAGCCGGGCTAATCCCAGTACTTGGGAGGCTGAGACAGGAGGATCACAGGTTCAAGGCCAGCCTCAGTTACTTAGTGAGACCGTTTCAAAATAAAGAATAAAAATAGGGCTGGGGGTGTAGCTTGGAGATAGAATGCTCCTGGGTCCAATCCCCAGTACCGCAAAACACCCCCAAAAAACAAAAAAACAAAATGCAACCATTTACAAATGCATAATGAAGCCGGGCGTGGTGGCGCACACCTGTAATCCCAGTACTTGGGAGGCTGAGACAGGAGGATCGCAGGCTCTGGCCAGTCTTAGCAATTTAGCCAGGCCCTCAGGAACTTAGTGAGACTCTGTTCAAAATAAAAAATAAAATAGGGATGGGGCGTAGCTCAGAGGAGAACGCCCTTGGGCTCAAGGCCTTCGTGTTTATTTACCTACACATATATATATATATGGAGGGAGGTGGAGATGCACATATTGTTCAGGGACTTTGTTTTCCGCATAAACGGATTGTGGTATGTTTTGAGCTTTGCCTTGTTTTGTATTTTGATTTTTTTTTTTTTTTTGCAGTACTGGGAATTGAACCCAGGGGCATTCTACCTCCAAGCTACACCCCCAGCCCTATTTTTTATTCTTTATTTTGAAACAGGGTCTCACTAAGTTGCGGAGGGCCTCACTAAGTAGCTGAGGCTGGCTGTGAACCTGGATAGTCCTGTCTCAGCCTCCCAAGTACTGCGATTACAAGCATGCGCCACCACGCCCGGCTTTTATTCTTTATTTTGAAACAGGGTCTCATTAAGTTGCAGGAGGCCTCGCTAAGT
This sequence comes from Glis glis, assembly GCA_004027185.1. Lineage (NCBI taxonomy): Eukaryota > Metazoa > Chordata > Mammalia > Rodentia > Gliridae > Glis > Glis glis. The sequence goes on along the minus strand of PVJS01064540.1, from coordinate 2,926 downwards.
TGCTGAGGCTGGCTTCGAACCTGCGATCCTCCTGTCTCAGCCTCCCAAGTACTGGGATTACAAGCGTGCAGCCCATGCCCGGCGATTGTTTTTAAATTATCTACAGATGACTCCTAGGAATGGGCGTTGATTTATATAATGGCCCCTTGCTGTGGTCACTGAGGTTGTTTCTGATTTGTTCCTATTTTTGACCAAGCAGTTGTGAGTTCCCTTGCACACTGCATGTGGCTTTGCACAATTGTCTCAGTGTTTCCCACCTGGTCTATCTTGCAGAGTGGACAAAGATATGTCATTGTCACCAGGGAGGCCAAATCCCTCCCCCCTTTTTTTTCAGTACTGGGTATTGAACCCAGGGCCATTCTACCTCTACATCCATAGCCTTTTTTACTTTTTATTTGGAAACAGGGTCTCATTAAGTTGCTGAGGACCTCGCTAAGTTGCTGCGACTGGCCTCAAACCTGTGATCCTCCTGCCTTAGCCTCCTAGTCACCGAGATTACAGGTGTGGGCCACCATGCCCACTCAAATTCCCTCTTGTATAATCTTTTCCTCTGCAAATTGCTTCTTCATGTCCTTTTCTGTGAGGAGAGCTTTCTAGACAATGAACCAAGGGCTGAGATTGGTGCCACCTGGTCTGGTGGGCCTAGAAGGCCCCTCTCCAGGAGGAGCTCGTGGGTACCTTAGGTAACTGTTCTAGGGGGTAGTGTGTGGGTTTCTGCCCCAGGCGGCTGTCTGGTTTCTGCCCCCAGTGGCAGTGTGCCATGCGTGTGATCACAGGGCAGCACATGTTACCTCTTGTGACCTCAGGGCCCAGGAGCTGGGACAGGAGTGGAAAGTTTGGAGCACTGCCTTTGTAGCTAAAGGGTGCTGGAAAGACCCTCAGGCTCCCTCGGGAGCTCCTGCTCCTTACTCACCCCATTAAAGCCCATGTCTCCCTCAGTCCCTGGCAGATAGAGTTGCTACATTCAGACCAAACCTCCCTAAACAAATAACAACAAGAACCCAAGACACTCTGTTATACTGTTGTTGTTGTTGTTGTTGTCATTATTATTATTTTGGTACTGGGAATTGAACCCAGGATGTTCTACCTCTGAGCTACACCCCCCAGCCCTATTTTATTTTACTTTGACATAGGGTCTTGCTAAGTTGCTGAGTGTCTCACTAAGTTGCTGAGGCTGGCCTTGAACCTGAGATCCTCCTGTCTCAGCCTCCCAAGTACTGGGATTACAGGTATGTACCACCACACCCAGCTAAAACACTGTTAAAACTGAAGATAAACCGGGCATGGTGGTGCAGGTTTGTAATCCCAGTAGTTAGGAGTCTGAGAACCGAGGATCCAGGTTCGTGGCCAGCTTCAGCTACTTAGTGAGGCCCTCTGCAACTTAGTGAGACCCTGTTTCAAAATAAAGAATAAAAAATAGGGCTGGGGGTGTAGCTCGGAGGTAGAATGCCCCTGGGTTCAATCCCCAGTACCCCTCCCAAAAAAAAAACCTGAAGATAAACTGGGCGTAGTGGCGCAGGCTTGTAATACCAGTACTTGGGAAGTTGAGACAGGAGGATCGCAGGTTCATTCAATCCCCAGTATGACAAAAAACCAAAAACAAAAATTGAAGATAGAGTAATTTTTAGTATAAGTATATCCTGTGCAATATTTGGGACATACTTATACAACTAAGTTTTTTTTTTTAATTGAACCCAGGGGCATTCTACCTCTGAGCTACACCCCCAGTCCTATTTTTTATTCTTTATTTTGAAACAGGGTCTCACTAAGTTGCAGAGGGCCTAAGTGGCTGAGGCTGGCCGCGAACCCGGATCCTCCAGTCTCCACCTCCCAAGTACTAAGATTACAAGCGTGCGCCACCATGCCGGCTACAACTAAGTATTATTTTATTCATTGCTTATCTGAAATTCAAATTTCTCATGGCTACCTTTCCTGAGGGCCACAGGAGAGGAAGTGTGTGGGGGAAGGCCTGTGTGACCTGAGCCCTCTTCCTCCTACTCTGAGCCTCAGTTTCTCCATCTTTCTCCTCTCTAGGCCCTGACAGCGCAGAAGCCAGTGAGGAGAGAGGAGGAGCTTTAGCCCCTTGTTAGGCAGCGGGGAGGGTGGTGCAGGGGACAGGAAGGGCTGGCCGGATCTTCTAAAGGTAAAAGATTCAGGCCCCAGAGAGCCCTTGGCCTTCTGTGTAGAGAGCCTGACCCAGGCCCGGGGAGCACAGGGCACTGGGAGAAAATCTTCTTTTCCTTTTTTTTTTTGTACTTTGTACTGGGGCTTGAACCCAGAGGCATTCCACCTCTGAGCTACACCCTCAGCTCTTTTTAATTTTTGTTTTTAAACAGGGTCTTGCTAGGTTGCTGTGGCTGTCCCTGAACCTGCAATCCTCCTATCTCAGCCTCCCAAGTACTGGGATTACAGTCATGTGGCACCACGCCCATTTTATTTTACTTAGAAAAGTATTTTATTACAGGCTGGGCACAATGACAAATGCCTGTAGTCCTAGTATTTATGAAGCTGAGACAAGAGGTTCACAAGTTTGAGGCCAGCATACAGGTGACGAGATCCAGTTTCAAAATAAAAAAAATAAAAAGGGCTGGAGGCGCAACTTAGTGTTAGAACACACCTGAGTTCATCCCCAGGACCAAATATACAAAATGAATTTCATCACAAAATCCAAAAAGGCCCTAGTCAGGTGCGGTAGGGCACACCTGTAATCCCAGGAGGATTGCAGGTTCCAGGTCAGCCTCAGCAACTCAGTGAGACCCTCAGCAACTTAGTGAGACCCTGTTTCAAAATTAAAAAAAAAAATTAAGCCGGGCGTGGTGGCGCACGCTTGTAATCCCAGTACTTTGGGAGGCGGAGACCGGAGGACCCCGGTTCGCGGCCAGCCTCAGCTCTCTCTCTCTCTCTCTCTCTCTCTCTCTCTCTCTCT
>PVJS01064539.1:0-10204 GCA_004027185.1 Glis glis | reverse complement strand
AGAGAGAGAGAGAGAGAGAGAGACAGGGAGAGAGAGAGAGAGAGAGAGAGAGAGAGAGCATGCGTGCGCACCTGCGCACACGTGCGCAAGCTGAGGCTGGCCTTGAACCCGGATCCTCCGGTCTCCGCCTCCCAAAGTACTGGGATTACAAGCGTGCGCCACCACGCCCGGCTTCAGAAATACTTTTTGTGTGTGTGTGGTATGGGTGATTGAACCTGAGGCATTCTACCTCTGAGCTACAACCCCAGCCCTTTTTGTTTTTTTATTTTTTTATTTTTTTTTATGCTTTATTTTTGAAACCGGGTCTCACGAAGTTGCGGAAGACCTCACTAGGTAGAGAGAGAGAGAGAGACAGAGACAGAGACAGAGACAGAGGAGAGAGATCGAGCGATTGTGCGCGCGCGCATGCGAGCTGAGGCTGGCCGCGAGCCGGATCCTCCGGTCTCCGCCTCCCAAAGTACTGGGATTACAAGTGTGCGCCACCACGCCCGGCTTGTTTTTTTATTTTGAAACAGGGTTTTGGTAAATCACTGAGGCTAGCCTCTAGCCTGTGATCTTCTTGTCTCAGCCTCCCAAGTACTGGGATTACAGGTATGTGCTACTGTGCCTGGCTCAAAAACACCTCTTTAGGTGGCCAAGAGGTAAGGGCATTAAAAAATCTCAGTATCCGGTTTTGAAGTGGTGGGTCTTCTTTAGTCTCAAGAATATAAATTGGAGCTTTTCTAGATTGGGAGGCTCCTGGAAGTAGTGAAGTGACGGAGTCTGCCTTCTGAGGACAGGCCTGGAATTGCAATAGATAGGGATTCCCCAGGTGGATCCCCAAGTGCCAGAACCTGAGGCACGTGGTTGGTGTGCACATGTGTGCAGACTTGCATGAACAAAAGCTTTTTGGGGGAAACTAGTTTGAAGCCACCCTGGAAACTGAACTAACTGTTCTTTTTTGAGGTTCATTCTTGGGCCCTTTTTTTCTGAAATCAGATATCCAGGAGCTAATTTTTTCACCCCATTTCCATGCTCTAAAACAAGAGCCCAACTGGTCCAGGAAAGCGGTTGAGATTCCTAAATTAGGAAGGCTGTTAAATTTGAGGGGAGTGGCAGACCTTTCAATCTTTGCTGGGGCAGAGAGAAGCAAGACAAGCTGTAGAGGGAACATTAGGCTGTGACCTGAGAGACAATGCCAAGGTGCCCGAGACCCCTCTCCTCAAGGTTTCTGTATAGTGCTGGGTCAACATAGGCTCTTAGGAATGGTGATGGAGCCAAGCCTAAACCTGTAACTGATGACAGATACCATGGACCTGTGAAAACTAGCTGAGGGGGAAATGAAAAAGCATCCAAGAAGCACACAGCAGAGTTCCTGCCACTTGTCAGGTGTGGTGGCACACCTGACTACTTGTCCTGGCTACTTGGGAGGCTGAGGCAGGAGGATCACAAGTTTGGAGCTAGCCCAGGCAACTTAGTGAGTGAGACTCTGTCTCAAAATAAAATTTTAAAAAAGGACCTGGATGTAGTTCAGTGGTAGATCACTTGTCTAACATGTGTAAGGCCCTGGGTTCAACCCCAGCACTGCAAAAACAAACAAACAAACAAACAAACAAAACTCTGCCACCTGAAGAACTTCTGCACAGTGGACCCCAGTAGACCCTCCCTGGTCCATCTGATGGTTCCAGCTGGCTTTAGGTAGGTGAAGGATGGTGACAGGCAGTGGTTCTCTTATCCTATCTCTAGTCATCTCCTTTGGTGGCTTTCTCCAAGGAGGCCTTGATGAGAATTTTATCCTAACTTTGAATAGATCTGGGATGCAGAATCAGGGAGACCAGCCAAATTCTTGGTAATTAGGATCTCATCTGAGATATTCAAGCCCAGGGATGGGGTGGGGGCAGAAAGTGTTCACCATTCAGCATGGCTTCTTCTGAATGCAAAGGTCAACAAGGACATGACTGAGACCTTTAAAGATATCCCACCTTTATCACAGATCAGCTGTGGAAAGCAATATCTCAACTCTTGGGCTAGTTTTGTCTCTACTTGGTTTGTGGTCTTGGGCAACTCAGTCCTGGCCTCTCTCCTGGTCCCAGATGCTTCCATCTATAAGATGAGGGAATTGAATTTGGTTGCCACCAGCATATTATTCAATTCTGTATGCCTGAGTTCTCCATTTGACAATGAGTCCTCTCCAAGAATTTCAGGTAGACTTTCCCAGAGCAGGAGAGTCTACTGTCTCCGTTAGAATTGCAGGCCTGTTGCAGGTCTATTGTATGTTGGCTGGAGACTGTGGCTCGAGGAGGCAGGATGGAGCTAGGTGTTTGGCAGATCTGGGATTAGAACTGAGAAGCCTACTTGGATGGCTGTGCCCGGGAGAGGGTTGAGTCAGTGGCAGTCATCCATAAGTGCCTAAAAGGTGTGAGCAGAGCCAAGAGTGTGAGAAAGGCAATTGCCCAACACGTTCACTGCTATTGACCAGGGCTGGTTTCCCATTTTAAAAGCCTCCTGGGGCCATGAGATGGCATCAGGAGAAACATGCCAAACCTGTTCCACTGTATGTTGTGTGTGCCCGTCCCCCGCCACCCCCAGAGTGTCCCATCTTCATCATCCCCTCGCACTCGGAGTTTTTTCCTTCCTTGGACCAAATCCCTTGCAAACTCACCTCCCCCCTTCTCTTAGTGCTCCCCGTGGCTGGGTCATTTATTCCCCTGGGAATGTCTCCTGGGGTGTAGGTGGTGTGAATGAAGCCATGGGGCAGTGGTAGGGCGGAGAGAGGGCTGGGAGCCCAATGAGGTGGGGAATCTGGAGGCATGTTTGGAATCTTCAGGCATGTCTATACCTGAGGTCCAACCAAATAACAACACATTGCCTCTACCAGCCCTGCTCGGGGTAGAAAAGCGGCAGACTTTTATGGGCCAGTCTTTGGATCTTCTTCCCTGCTCCATGCCAACTTGCATTCCAGGGAGCCAGCGCCAGGCTGCAGGAATCCAGAGACCCTCCCCAGGTTGGTGATGAGGCAAGGGCTTAGAATGGCTGTCAGCATTTTTTTTTTTTTTTTTTTTTTGGTGCTGGGGATTGAACCCAGGGACATTCATTCTACCTCTAAGTTATACCCCCAGCCCTATTTTATTTTTTATTTGGAAACAGGGCCTCTCTAGATTGCTGAGAGTCTTGCTAAATTGCCGAGGCTGGTCTCAAACCTACAATCCTCCTGTCTCAGCCTCCCAAGTACTGGGATTCTAGGCATGTGCCATAGCATCTTTAACTTAAATAATTCCAGTGACTGTCCTGAAATCCCTGTCTTTTGGGGCTTGAGAAGTGGCTGTATTGCTCTACACTTCATTATCTGAAACTCGTGGGGCCTGTGGATTTTAGAACAGTAGCATGGTACATACTGTGTGTTACATAAAACCTCAGCAGGGACCGGAGCGGCTCCACAGTGGAACATTTTAATATTGCTGCAGCAAGATGTATCTAAGGAGTCACACAAGTGGGATAAATAAAGGCAATGAAGAGTCTCATGCCAGCTCAGGTCATGATTTGCTGCCAAATAGGGTCAGGTCTGGTTGGGTTTTGCTGCCAGTTGAGTTAGGGGAAAGAAAAAACCACTTTGTTTTCAGATGTTTGTGGGTTTTGGAACGCTATGAAAGCATTGTGGTTCTATATTGCCTCATATAATCTTACAAGGTTGGAATTAGTCTTCCCATTTTACAGATGAGGAAGCTAGGGCTCAGAGAGGATCAGGAAACTTGTCCCGTGCCATTTAGCTGGCAAGCAGCTGTCAGCCTGCAGAGCCAAGCTTTTCGCTCTGAGGCATGGGCTCTCAGCTCTTTAGCGATGAGTGAAGGAGAGAGGAGGGGCGTGGATGGGGAGCTCTGACCCAAGCACCTTCCCTGATTGGGGAAGCACTTTCTGTACATTTGATGGAGACCATTTATTGGCTTGTTCTTATTTATACATTGACTTCTGGGATCCCAGTAGGCTAAAAGCACAGAAGAGAGGAAGCTAAAGTTCAACTAACTTTGTGGCTTGTAAGAAGAATCCAGCTGGCTCTGTGGGGGCTGTGAAAGCCAAGAATGGATGGGGTCAAGTTGGGTTTAGTGAGGGAAGCATCATCCGCAGTGGAAATAAACTCCGTGCGGAACTGATGGAAGGCCCAGTGCTTCCTGCTTCCCCACCCATCCCCTGGCTCGAGACATCTTGCTCTGAGTACAGACCATCTGGAGAGGAGGACTGTCCGCAAGGATCATAATCCCTGGATAGATGAGAGTGATCTGCAGCTTGAAATAGGGGGAATTCAATTAGGGGCTCTCACTGGTCTTCATTAGTGATGTGAAAAACCAGTGAGAGGAAGTGCTAATTCAATCTGCTGGGAGACACACCATGCTTTTAACACTCATTGGAAAGATGGACACTGGTCTGGGCAATGGCACAGATAACCTCCCTCTCCTCTCTTTTCTCTAAATGCTGTCAGATGGCAGCTGCCATCTCTGGATCACGTCTAGGTCAGGCAATATTTGGACGCCATATGCAGGCGCACATGTCCATGGTGCTCCTCTGTGATGAGGAGGCTGTTGTCAGTGAACTCTAAGCAGTGTTAGGGCCAGCGGATGTGGAGAGGGAGTGGCCTGTGCTGTGTCCTTCACTAGGAAGAGCACCCATTAGGAAGGGTGGTAGGTTAGTTGCCATAGGAACAGGGAGCATCTGCTTTAGCCAACTAGAGAACAGATTGGGGTTGGGGGGAGGATCTTCTTAAAGGGATCATTAGCTCATGGAATCAGAGCCAGGAAAGTAGACTTTCCTAAAGAAGATTGGAGGGACAGATTGGACCAGTTGGCCTGAAAGAATTGTGAGGCTCTGCGATAGTAGAGGACCCATGTACTTCAGAAAGTACAGGAGAAAGGAGGCAAGACTTTCTTTCTCCTCCACAATGGCTGTCCTTTGGGGATATGTCTCAAGGCTGTGTCCACCTGCTGGCCACCAGCTCAGCGCTCCTAGTCCTTCAATCAGCAGGAGTCAATGATATTGTACACATAAGTCTTCCTTAGAATTCCACCTCATCATCATAGCCATGCCCACTTCAACACACCAGGAGCTTTTCCCCACTGTAGTAGTGAACTTACCCGCGCCCTCTGACCCTCGCCTTTAGCAAAGGCTCCCAGCACTCCTGGGCCTTTTCCTTCTTGCTCCCATTTGCCTTCTGTTTCTCCTGCATACCAACCATGTGTGCCAAGTCTAGATAGACGCTGGGTCCTCCAGAAGTCACCTGGTTCCTTCCCTGGTATTAGTTGGAATTCCTGGGTACGAGTTACTGAAACTACTCAGAACAGCTTAGGTCACAAAGGAGATTTAATTATAAGGGTGCTGGTGTGTTTCTCAGAGCTCAAGGTCAGAGAAATGACTGGACTGCAGGAATGAACTAGAACCAAGAAGCTGAAAGCCACAGGTATGGCCTTCGTGCCTTTGTGTGCTGGTTCATTCCTTTCTCACACCACAGCAGCCTGGTCAGCCTACAGGGTAGAAAAGATGGAAGACTGTCTCTCTGTGTACGTGTTCCCAGTAGAGTCACCTGGAAAAAGACTGGTTTCTCTTCTCTCTCAATCCCAGTTCTTATCCCTGGGGATGAGATTTGAAGGATTTTGGCTGAGCTGAGAACAGGTGGGTAACATGCCAGGTAACCAAGACAGCAGCGGCAGGTTTTAGGAATATGGCTATTACCATGGTAACTGTGAATGTTGGGGTGGGGACAGTTTCTAGGAAGAAGTTAGATTCCAAGCATAAAGGAATTTGGAGCCAGGTATGGTGGTGCACACCTGTAATCCCAGTACTTGGGAGGCTGAGACAGAGGATTGTAGGTTTGAGGACAGCCTCAGCAACTATCGAGGCCTTCAGAAACTTAGTGAATAAAAATTAAAATAGGGCTGGGGGGTATAGCTCAGAGGTAGAATGCCCCTGGGATCAATCCCCAGTACCACAAAAAATTAAAAAATAAGGGAATTTGTTCTAGAGAGTTTACACAGCCCTGGCCTCTCTTGCTCAGCTCTTTCTCTGCCTGACCATGAGCGCTGGCAAGGCTTAGCAGGCAGCATGACAGAATGACTGAAGGAGCCCAGGACACAGCTATGTCATTGCTATTCCCCGTGGGTGCAAAAGGCATGAACCTTGAAGGCCATTCAGTCCGCCACCCTACTCACTGGTAAAACTCTATCCTTCTAGAAAAGTCCTTCATGACAGATCGTATTGTTCCACTAGACAACGGGGAGTCCACAGCTAAGAGCCTCACAGTTGGAAAGCTCATCACTGTTTCTAAACTCAGTTTTTCGTAATGTAATTGAATCCATCCATTGTCCCTCATTCCATCTTGGGCTCATGAGGAGGACTGAGGCCCCCCGTCTTGTTTAGGTTAGGATCACATTAGTGAATATAGAATTATTTCTGCATGAGAAGACAGGCGTTTGGGCCAGGGAGATGGAATTTGGAATCCTTTCTCGCTGGCTGGTGCCCTTTATCCAAAGAAAGCCCAGAAGAGGCAAACATTTGACCACAAACAGAAATGACAGAGCATGTTCTTCTAGATTTCTCTTTCCATGCTACAAGCTCCATGAAACCAGAGCCAAACTTGGCCCACAAGAAAGTGTGGAGGTTCAGGTAAGTAAGGAGGGGGGAGTTATTATGAGGTATAGGAGAAGAACAGCAAAGGGGTCCCAGAGCCAGACCAAGATGCCATGTTTCCTCTCTTACCTACGTCAGTGGACCTTGGCGGGGGAGGGGGGACCTGGCTGGGTAACACAGACCTGCAAAGAATCCCAAGTTCCTTGTGGTCTTTGATAATAAACAAGTCACAGCTAGAAATGTAGCAGGGGCTGAATTTCAGTTGCTGTATTTCTGACGGTCCTGTGACCTGGGAGGCTGAGACAGCTATGACCATTAACTGTGTGGCAGGCATTGTTTAAAGCATTTTATGAAGCCGGGCGTGGTGGCACACGCTTGTAATCCCAGTACTTGGGAGGCGGAGACCAGAGGATCCGGGTTCGCGGCCAGCCTCAGCTACTTAGTGAGGCCCCTCCGCAACTTCGTGAGACCCGGTTTCAAAATAAAGGATAAAAAATAGGGCTTGGGGTATAGCTTGGAGGTAGAATGCCCCTGGGTTCAATCCCTGGTACCGCAAAAAAAAAAAAAAGAAGCATTTTATGTGTATAAAGTCAGTAAATCCTCACAACAAATCCTATGATGCAGGAACTACTATTACCCTCGTGTTACATATGAAGAAACTGAGGCATAGAGAGATCGAATAACCTGTCCAAAGTCCTACTGCTAGTAAGTACAGCAGGATACAAATTTTAGGTGATCTGGCCACCCTTCTCCCTGTCTGATGGGGGAAGGAAGCAGCTCTCCCAGGTGAGCTGGGAGGAAGCCCTGGGGGATGTCTCCTGCTCCAGGCCAGGGGTCTTATCCTTTGCAGCTGTGTGCTGAGCTCAGAGCCTTAGCTGTAGTAGAAGTTCTTGTTAGAAAGAGGAAAATTAGAGGGAGAGGAGGATTAATCTTTGTTCTGAGATCTTCCAACAGGAGAAAAACAATTCACATTTAGAGGAAGTGCATTTTCTGCTGCCAGAAAGCTGGGCTTAATGGTTAAATGGTGCATCACAGACAAATGTCCTGAGAGCAGGAGACTTTTTTAGAAAGAAGGATGTGTTAGTCGGTCAGTGACTTTCTCCCTCTGAATCTGTCTTTATCTCTACCCTGACCCTAAGTGATTTTACTTTCTCATGGAGCTGGCTGCTGGCTTCCTGGGAGGAATCTGGAGGAGTCTCTGTGGGTGGTAATAGCCACATGCCTACACCTGACCCTACTCCCCACCCTACTCCCCTGGGATCACATTGGAGAAGCTTCCAGGGTGCTCTGCTCCTTTCGCTTCATGCCTTACTCCCCACACCTCTCACCTCCATCCACCATGTGCGCGGATGTGCAGAAGTCCTGGGGCTGGAGGGGCTGTGGGGCCCTCTTGGCTGCACTCCTCTGGGGTGGTGCGAGAGGGCACTGCAGACCTAGCCTTTCCCTGGAGCCGGTGAGGTGGGGGTGTCTGTGTGGAGCAGCAGGAGGGCTGCAGGGGCCCACGAGCCGGACTATTTCTGTAACACAGAACACATCTGCAGCCAGCCGCAGAGAAGGTCAAACTCTGGGCTCAGGGCTGGAATGTGTGGCCGGCCGGGCAGTAGAGAGAGCTGCGGTTTCCCCTTTCTGGCAGCTTGGAGGGCCCTGCTGTGCCCTTTGAGGAAGGTGGGGCTACTTGCAGCCTAGTGCGCAGTAGGGAGAGACTCCGCCCTGGTGGCAATGGTACGTGGGGGGTGGAGGGCAGGGGCACACACAATCCAAATGAAAGGGAGAGGAATTTAATTCCAAGGTTTGGGGTTCTAATTCATGCTCTGTGCCATTAAGGAAAAAATCAGATCAGGCAAAGAACTGTGTGAGAGGAAAGAGAACTAGTGCTGAGGCGGGGACCAGGAGGCTCGCAGAAACATGAGTGTGAGTGCATGGCAGCGTTCAGAAATGCACAGAGAGGGGCGGAGCGACGGGGCTCAGAGTCAGGACCCCTGGCCTGTACCGGCCCTCCAGGGTTCTGGCACATGAATTTACATTTGTAGTTTTGTGTTTGTTTTTGTTTTTGTGGTACTGGGATTGAACCCAGGGACATTCTACCTCTGAGCTATACCCCAGCACTTTTTATTGTTTTGAAACAGGGTCTCGCTAAGTTGCTGAGGGTCTTTTTACACTGCTGAGACTGGCCTTGAACCTGCGATCCTCCTATCTCAGCCTTCCAAGTACTGGGATTACAGCCGTGTGCCACCATGCCCAGCTATAGTCTTTTTCTTTTCTTTTTTTTTTTTTGTGGTACTGGGGATTGAACCCAGGGGCATTCTACCTCCAAGCTACACCCCTGGCTCTATTTTTTATACTTTATTTTGAAACAGGGTCTCACTAAGTTGCGGAGGGCCTCACTAAGTAGCTGAGGCTGGCCGCGAACCGGATCCTCCAGTCTCCGCCTCCCAAGTGCTGGGATTACAAGCGTGTGCCACCACACCTGGCTATAGTCTTTTTCTTAACAGGGACCTCCAAATTGTATTAGCTTTGGGCCCCACAAAACCTGGATTTGCCCCTGCATGCTTTGCACCAACACCCCCCTGCCTCTCTCCCTCCCCCTCCACACAGGCTCACCCTCAACCCCACATGTGTGTGCGTGTGGTTTGGGATTTCTTGAGTAGCTGTTTATAGTTAGAAAATTGCCCTGCTCCAGCTCTGCCTGTGTCACAGAAGGACATCGTGGCCAAATCTGGCTGCCGCTTGACCTCTGGCTACCCTGTGCTCGGCCTGGCCCTCTTCAGCTCTCTGGACACATGATCCGGGCATTCATCCTCCTTCCTATGCTGTGGGGCCTCCAGCAGAATCTAACCCTCTGAGGTGGGGAGAGGGTCTCAGGTGAGAAATTAGCCCTTGGAGAGACTTTCCTGAAACCATAGCTCTCAGGACCCAGTGTCCTCTTTTGTCCTCCCCTATACTCTATGGGCAATGCCGTTCTCTCTCTCATGTCCCGCGGGCCCCAAGGGAACAAGACCTCGCCCACACGGTGCAGCGTGAGCGCTAGAGCTTGGGACTTTGTAGTCAGTTCTTTCTGCCTGGTGGTGATGCTCTAAGAATTGACTTGCATTTCAACTTCTAAGTAAGATATGACACAGAAGAAGAAGGAAAAAAAAAAAAAGCCGAACTCCCAGTTCAAAAGATGCTAGGGGAAGCCTCCTATATAAGATTCTCAGGTGAGAGATGGGCATGGTGGTGTATGACTATAATCCCAGTACTTGGTTGGCTGAGACAGGAGACCCTGATTCAAAATAAAAAGGGCTCAGCCGGGCGTGGTGGCACATGCTTGTAATCCTAGTACTTGGGAAGCTGAGACTGAAGGATCTGGGTTCGCGGCCAGCCTCAGCTACTTAGTGTGGCCTCCGCAACTTAGTGAGACCCTGTTTCAAAATAAAGAATAAAAAAATAGGGCTGGGGTGTAGCTCGGAGGTAGAATGCCCCTGGGTTCAATCCCCAGTACCGCACAAAAAAAAAAAAAAAGAAAAGAAAAAGGGCTGAGTATGTAGCTCAGAGGTAGAATGCCCTGAGGTTCAACCCCCAGTACCAAAAAAAAAAAAAAAAAAAGATTCTCAGGTATTGATTATCCTGGTAT
>PVJS01064538.1:0-10204 GCA_004027185.1 Glis glis | reverse complement strand
TGCACGCTTGTAATCCCAGTACTTGGGAGGCTGAGACTGGAGGATCCGGGTTCGTGGCCAGCCTCAGCTACTTAGTGAGGCCCATTGCAACTTAGTGAGATCCTATTTCAAAATAAAAAATAAAAAAGAGAGCTGGGGTTGTAGACCGGAGGTAGAATGCCCCTGGGTTCAGTTCCCGGTACTGCCAAAAAAAAAAAAAAGTGATAGGTAATGTTAAACACTGACCTCGGTTCCCCTTCCTTCTTCATACTAACCTGTGGTCTTTGGAAGTATTGCATTTTCTTCCAAATTTTCACAATTGATTGCTTTCATGATCCATGTATACAGAATTATGACACCAGTGACTTTAAAAGCATATAATGCTCACACTTTGGACAATCTGAATGTCTGCATTGGGCTGTTCACCTTGTTGTTCCTAAGAGGCAAGTCAAGGGTAAGATGTGCCCTGTCACTCTGTGTTGTCTACAATTCGAAATGTTTTCTGTTGTCTTTCCATCCATATGCTGTGCCTGCTTCTTTTCCACATTTTATCCTTCTCTTAATAGAAGTATCCAAGTGGCTCACTAGGAAAGGGTACATTATCTTCCATTCTAAGAATAAGAATACAAGCCAGAATCAAATCCTAGTTCCTGACAGACACAGTCCTTCATGTATGTAATAAAAAAGAAAACCAAGGCCCTAAGTTCAATTCCCAGTAACACACACACAGACACGCACACACACACACACACACACACACACACACACACAGAGAGAAAAACAGCGCCCACCCTACCCAACAGCTATAGTATTAGAAGACTTTGATAGACTGAAAATTCCTTATTATTTCTGTTCTAAGAGGGATTATATGTAATTCTCAGAAGGCAGGCCATGGGCTTCTTGGCAGTTTCTGTGTTATCTAGAGAGATGCCAGTTTTATGTATTCTTTTTGGAGCAGGCACATAGGGATCAATTTCCTGAAGAAGCTAAAGATGCCCTGTGGACACAAGTTCAAAAGATGCTAATGAACCTCAACTGTTGACAACTTTGAGAACAATTGGCTGAGGGGGTCCAGGGAGACCATGAGATGAGATTTCCAGAGAACCTGGTTGACAGCCATGGAGTGAGACTCCTGGGCATGGGCGTGCCTGGCCTGGTCACTCTTCCTATTGTTTCTCCCTTTAATGACCCAGGTGGTCAGTGCTGAAACCTGATATAAGTGAATGGCGCTTAACAGTGTTCCCAGGATCTTAACGCCATTGCGTTCTCCATTAAGATCCACTTCCCTAAATTACTGCAATGGGAAACGGTGTGCTGTGATTGATCTAGCCGACATGTTCTAGTCAATGCCTGGTTCTCACAGCCTCTCAGAAGCATTTTTTTCTTCACCTTTGAATAAGTAAAATATTTTCACTCACTTCCCAGTTGGATATCTCTGCAGGTCTGCCAGCGCACATCGTCTGTAGGAAAAATCCTAACCACATCCAGCCTTCTCCATATGTAGGATAGTATACTGACGACATCCTTCTGTGAGGAAATTCCAAGTATATATTTGCATGAGATATGCAAAAGTTTGTCATAGAACTTTCCTATTGGGGCTCGGCCATTGCTTCTCATAAAATTCAAGGCCCTGGCACTTCAGAAAAAAATTTCTGGGTATTACCAATCAGTCCAGGGATGATCCAAAGACCTAACACTTACTGTATTGATTTGCACTTCAGAGTCAATGTAGTCCTCATTTACACATTTTATTTAAATCCTTTATGCTGTTACCACTAACTATCCCACTAGGCCACCAACAATAAAAGGCTCTAGAATCTGTCTAAATTGAATACAGCAGGCGTTCCATTACTGCCGCCCAGGGCCTCCCTCGCTGTGGACGCTCTAACATCTTCTCATTTCTTCTGGAATCTCTGAATCTGCCATATGATCATAAATTATTCATGGACTTCAGCTGCAAGAAATTATTTTCTCAGCTCTACCCTGTGTGCATTAGGGTGGCAACTCTTGGCTGTACCTTGTTCTGGAGATAAAGCTCACATTATAAGTGACAAATCGTTACCAGGAACTATGTAGGATACTATCTACACCTGCATAACCCGCCAATACTGTGGGTGCTTTGAATCAAGTCTCTTGAAGTTTCATGTCTTTAATCAGTTGAGTTGGTTTATTTTTATTTGTGTTTTAAATCAACAAGTAAAATTGTATGCATTTATTGTGTACAACATGCAACATGATGTTTTAAAATATATATACATTGTGGATGGTTAAATCTAGCTAATTAACAAATGCATAACCTCACATAGTTATGATTTTGTGGGGAGAATACTTAATATCCATTGTTTTTGCTTTTTTCAAGACTACAATACAGTGTCATTAGTTATAGTAATGATGGTATATAATAGATCTCCTGAACTTATTCTTCCTGTCCAAATGAAATCTTATGTCATTTGACTAGCATCTCCCCAATGCACCCCAACTCCCCCCAGTCCCTTGTCCACACCCTTCTCCTTTCTGCTTCTATGAGACCAACTGTTTTAGACTTCATAGATGAGTGAGATTACATTTAATTTTTCTTTGTGTGTTAGGCTTATTTCATTAACATAATGTCCTCCAGGTTCACATATAGTGTTGCAAATGACAGGATTTCTTTCTTTTAAATGGCAGAATAATATTCTTGAAGGGCAAAAACAACCGCACTGGAGACAACCATCCAGCCAAGAGATTTACTCAAGTGGCGGGGGGTCAGAAGAAAAGCGATCAGAGAGAGAGAGCGCACGTGCTGCTGCGCTTGGGATTAAATACAGGCTTAAGCTGACTTGGCCCATTGCCATTGGTTGACGGGACCCGGTGTCGCGTCTTATTGGAGGCCTGCGTGGCCTCTAAACTTATTGGTCGGTGGGATGGTGCCTGCGTCGGAAGCCTGAGCAGTTCCCAGGAAGGGTGGGATCCTTTTGGGAAGCAGTAATTGGGTATGGGGGTAGGGTTGTGAGGAAAACCCCCTCGGAGAACTGGTTCAATCCATCATTCCCCCCTTTTGATATTGTTTGGGAATTGGGCTTTGCCATCTATCCCTTGTATGCTGGAGGTAGAGGGAGAGGTGGGCTCCCAGAACACCCTTAAGACTGAGAACTTAATGGGGCCTGTATCCAACAAGAACTTAATGGGGCGGCCATCTACATGAAGAGTTACCCGGGGTTCTTGTGAGACTATGTCAATGGCCAAAGTGGAAGACCCCGGGCCCTGTCAATCCTCTGCTGCCAAACCCAGTAAGGGTGGCAGTGGCCCGCCTCCCCTTCGGGAAGTGGGGCAATCGCCAGCCCAATGTCCGTGCTGAGAGCATTTTGGGCACGGGTGTGAGGGTAGTATGGGCATTCCGATGCCCAGTGTCCCTTCAGGTCCCATTTGGGACATGGCCGGGACGGGGGCCTCGGGGTTGGACATGCCTTGGCCCAGTGGCCTTCCTTGCCACATTTAAAACAACTGGCATTTATACCTCTCAAGTACTGGAATTACAGGTGTGTACCACCCCACCCAGCTTGATTATGGTTTTAATTTGCATTTCTCCAAGGAATTGGGAGGTTGAACATTTTTTATATACCTGTTGGCTATTTGCATGTTTTTTTTGAGAAATGCCTATTCAAATCCCTTGCCCATGTCTTTTCTTTTATTGGGGGGTGGGTGCTGGGGACTGAACCCAGGGGCATTCTACCTCTGAGCTATACCCTAAACCTCTTTCCATTTATTATTTTGGAACAAAATCTCACTAAAAAACTGAGGGCTTTGCTAAGTTGCTGAGGCTGGCCTTCTCCCCGTGATCCTCCTGTCTCAGCCTCCCACGTCTGGGATTGCATGTGTGTGGTACCATGCCTGCTTCCCTTGCCCACTTTTAAATTGGATTATTTGTATTTTTTGCTATTGAGATGTTTGAATTCCTTATGTACTTGGACTATTAATCCCTTATCAGATGTATATTTAGCAAATATTTCCTTGAGAAGAAGGAAATATTGTGGGTTGTCCCTATATTCTGTTGACTGCTGAGCAGAAACTTCTATTTTTTTCTGTAATCCCTTTTGTTCATTTTTGCTTCTGTTGTCTGTGCTTCTGAGGTCATATTCAAAAAATCCATCACCCAAACCATCGTTATTGAGCTTTCCCTCCTATGTTTTCTTCTAGTAGTTTTCTACTTTTGGGTCTTACACGTAGGTATTTCATCAATTTAAGCTGATTTTTGTGTATGGGAAGAGATAAAGGTTTAATTTCATTTTTTTGCATATAGATGTTCAGTTTTCCCAGCATGGTTTGTTGAAGAGACTGTTTTTACCCATTGTGTGTTCTTGGAAACTTTGTTGAAAAATAGTTGGCTACAGATGTGTGGGTTTACTTGTAGGCTGTCTATTCTGCTGCATTGGTCTGTGTGTCTGTTTTTATGCCAGAACCACACTATAACCATGATATAACCATATCAAGTTATGGTTTTTTGTTTGTTTTGCAGCACTGGGGATCCAATCTAGGGCCTCACATATTCTAGGCAAGTGCTCTAACACAGAGTCACAGCCCCAGCCCCTGCTATATCAAGTTAGGGGAAAATGCGGGAATGTTTTTCTGTTTTCTGTCCACACATTAGGAAGTTTGCTCCTTCTGATGTGTTTCTTGTCTTCCATGGGTGCCCAGGCCTTTCCTACTCTTCCCTTAGTCTCTACATTACTTCTGGGAAAACTTACCATTAGTGCTGTAGGAGATATGGAAAGTAAATTCACGTAATGCCTTATAGGCTAATAACTGCATTTATGCTACTTATCACAGGCATATTGGTGTTATGTACATTTCTACTAGGGTATTTAATGTCATAAGAATAGGTTTTTATGAGAGATAGCAGGGCAAAGAATATGCTTTTGCTATATTTAACTTAATTCACAAAATTTTCCAAGGAATGGTAATGATAGTAACTTTTAGAAGGCAGTTACTAAATGTCAGATACTTAAGATTTTTGGTATATGAGTTCCTGAGTTGAATTGTCTTTATAGTTTCTCTTTTTTTTATACTAATGTTACATGGTGTTAAGCTGAGGCTTATACTAGCTTTATAAAAATACATTTCGTTGGAATTTCCTGTTCTTTCAGAATTTGGTAGGATCAAGTTTAAAATATCTGGCCCTGGTGTTTCTTCATTGGACGATTGTAAAGTATTGATTTTCTTTAATTTCATAGGAATGTTATAAATATTTTTCTGAATGTAACCTGATGCATATATGTAGGTTTTCCTAAGTTATATCCTAGGAATGAAACTTTTCCTGGCTCTGAAGATAATAACTAAACCTATGTCTACAAAATAATTGTACACAAATGTTTATAACAATTTTAACAGTAATAGCCAAAAACAAAATACAATTCTAATGTTCTTAACTGACAATTTATTGAATAAACAAAATAAAACAAACAAATGAACCAACACCTGAGAATATTGTATATTGACATAGAAGAGATTCAGAAAGATGGATGAGTAATCAGGTGTGGCCTGAGCAGGATGACACCACCGTTACTCTCACCCAATGATCAGGGGAGAAATTGACAGTTCCGTGCCTTGGGATTGGGTGGTTCAGTTCTTTTAGTTCCCAAGACACCTCTGGCCACTGCAGTCATGTGTGCCCTCTCTGGTCTCTGTTGGTGCTTGCAGTGCCCAAATGCTGCCAGGCACAAGTTCCTTGCTTTCTAGGCTTATACCTTGGTAGGCTGAGTTATTTTCCCCAAGTACCCAGTGTTGGTCCCTGGAGACGCAATGGGCTCTGTATGCTGCAGGCTGTGGCTCCCTCCGCCTGAATGTCTCTAGGGGGCTGTCTGCCTGTTCGGTTCTATGCTGTGTCCAACCATAGCCCCTGCCCACCTCGATGTGGTTTATTTGCAAAGTCTTAGACCTGCGTGAGTCCATTTCCCTGCCACGCATGCCTCTGGTCCTTGTGGGCGCATGTGGCAGTCTCCTGCTGGGATGAACTTATGCTGGGACAGCCTCTGGAACGAACTCGCGATCGGCTGTTGGGATGATCGGCTGCTGGGACGAACCCAAGCTGGGACGTCCTTTTTTTATTCTTTAATTTATTATGTTTTTCAGAAGTATTTTTGGTTCAAAAATTATTCCAATATAAGCAGTTTGATGCTTCTATTCCAATAACTCTTTATATCGTGTATTGTTGGGTGTGGACTCTTGTCCCTCTCCCCCAGGGGATCGGTTCCGCAGATGGGTAGTGGTTTTAGTTTCAGAGCCACGACTCCAGTATGGCTTCAGCTGTACTCCCTAGTGATACGTGTGAGCAGATGCTTAAGCCCTTGTTTGTGACCTTCTCAGTGAATTTAAAGAAATGAGTGAGGATGATCTTTAGAGAGCGTAAGTGATCACAGAATTGTCCTTAACCATCTCCTGGTTACACTGTACTTGGCTTCTTCTTCTTTTTTATATATAAATACTTTTATTGGTGCATTATAGTCTCATATCATAATATAGTTCACGGTGACAGTGACGTACATGCACACAGTACTTGGTGGGCTTCCTCCTGGCTCCCTCTCCACTCCCTGCTTCTCCGTACATGATACTGAGGTTGGCATTGGTATTCTCACATAAGTACATAACGTCAATGTAAGTGCCTCCTCTGCTAGTTCTCTATCCCTCCCTTCCCTGGCTCCAATGGAGTTTCTCCTCCATTATCTAAAGTCCCTTTGGTATCCTAATTACTCCCTAGCTTCCACATATGAGAGAAAACATATGACCATTCACTTTCTGTAATTGGCTAATCTTACTTAACATAATGTTTTCCAGGTCCATCCATTTTCTTGAAAAGGACATAATTTTGTTCTTCTTTTTTGCTGAGTAAAATTCTATTGTGTGTATATCCCATACTTTTGTAATCCATTCATTTGCTGGTGGACATCTAGATTGGTTCTATAATTTGGCTATTGTGAGTTGTGCTGCTATAAACATTGATATGCAGCCGGGCGTGGTGGCGCACGCTTGTAATCCCAGTACTTTGGGAGGCAGAGACCGGAGGATCCGGGTTCGCGGCCAGCCTCAGCTCTCTCTCAGTCTCTGTCTCTGTCTCTCCCTCTCTCTCTCTCTCTCTCTCTCTCTCTCCTTAGTGAGGCCCTCCGCAACTTCGTGAGACCCGGTTTCAAAATAAAGTATAAAAAATAGGGCCGGGGGCGTGGCGCAGAGGTAGAACGCCCCTGGGTTCAATCCCCGGTTCCGCAAAAACAAAACAAAACAAAACATTGATATGCATGTATCACTATAATATTCTGATTTCAGTCCTTTGGAGTGGTATAGCTGGATCATATGGTGGATCCATTCCCAGTTTTTTGAGGAATGTCTACACTGATCTCCATAGTGGCTTCACTAATTTGGTACTGGGGATTGAACCCAGGGGCATTCTACCTCTGAGCTACACCCCTAGTCCTTTTTACTTTTTGCTTTTGAAATAGGGTCTCACTAGGTTTCTGAGAGTCTTGCTACATTCCTGAGACTGTCCTTGAACCTGAGATACTCCTGTCTCAGCCTCCCAAACACTGATATTACAGGTGTGTACTTGTCTTCTTAAAATATTCTTTTTTTTTGCATTTTATTTTAAACTTTTTGCAAGAAGTGGTATTGGGAGAAAACAAACTACCTCTTTAGATTTCAGATCCCTTAGTCCACAAGCTCTGGGGGCACTAGGGAGAGGTAGTGAAAGAATGAATATCAAAGTGTGACCAAGCAGCCCTCCCTGGTCTTCGTAATCTCATCCTAGCACTGCTACGATATTATCCTGAGAATACGAGGTAGCTGAAGCTTCTTCTTTTCGTTTTTGTCTATGGTGGTGCCAGGAAGAATAATAAAACTCACCAACACATTATGTAGATCTTGAACCTTCCAGTAGCTTAGCCTCAGAATGAGTGAAGTCATTCCTTTTGCTTATCTATGACCTAGATTATATTCCTGGATTGTGTTAACTTAAAGCCATCCTAGAGAAACAGTTCCAGAAGAGCATGACTTTTTTTAATTTGTTTATTTTTTCGGCAGGAGTCCACTTAGAAGGCGGTACATTCCTTCTCAAATTCATTTCTAAATGCTTAAGTTGTGAAGACCGAGTGAAGTCCTGCCTTGTGCTCTTAAAATTTCATTTAATTTGCGTGAAATGTCCTCCTCTCAGAGTCCCAGCCCCCCCTTCCACAGACACCCAGGGCTCATGAGACTGATGTTATCACAATTCTAGCACTTGCCACTCTATCTGAAACATAGAGAAGTCCTTCACTGACCCAGTTCTCCAAGCATGCAGCAGGGTATAGGAGCAGTGGAACTTTGCTGGTCTTGCTGCAGCAGGGTTTCAAGTAGAATGGCCAACATTTTACCACCCTAGTTATATTAAACCAAGCCATTTATGCCTTTTCTTTCAAGTTAAGCTACTGTTCCTTGAAAAGGGTATTGTTTTATAATTATCATGTAAACATCATTATTAAACCATAAATACTGGCTCTTTTAATATCCTACATCTGTTACTTCATACTCAAAACTACTCTATAAGATAGACACTACTCATACCCACATTTTAGTGTTGAGAAAGATGAATCTTACAGGGGTCAAGTCACTATCCTGAGGTGATTCTGGTAGAAGGCTGAGAATCTGGGATTTGAACGAAAGCCCATGTTTTAAACCACTGTGTGGCATTGCATCCACTTCACCATGGATTTTGATAGAAATTTGGATGTGGAGGAACTTAATAATTCAGGTATGGCTCTTGAAGAACATTTCTCTACCAATTGAAAGGTATCTCAGTGAATTTGGAACAAATCAAAAGTCAAAGTCATCACTAAATTTCTAGCTAGCAACCAAAGAAAACTAGATATTCAAAGTAGCAGAAGCTTTACATAAAAGATTCTTTATTAAAAAACACTATACATGCTCCAATACTTTCTGTGGGTCTGGCAATTTGGTCTCATGATCAGTATGATCCAGCTTGTTCCTTGAAAGCTCGAGGGACACCATTCTTCTCCATATGTTATCACCATACAGTACGTGAAATACTAAATTATATTCCACTTGTACTCCAAACAGTAAACAACATCCTACGATGTGCTAGGACCTCACTAAACTATGTAGACATGTTCAGATTAAAAACAAATGCCCTTACTTCCATTGAAATCCAGGCCCTAACATCAGCTCTTCAAATTTATTACCTTGAATCTGATGGGGATTGAATCAGTATTGATTTCTAATAAGAGTAGTATTAATTGCCAATAAGAATAGCTATACTTAGGCAAAACAATAAAATCATCTTTCTCTGTCTCTGGACTGTCAGCCAAAGCTACAGCCAAGGCTCACCTTGCCTGCTAAAAGCTGCCTGCTAGCTGACAGGTCGGTTGTCATAGCAACTAAGGTAAAATGCAAAATACTGAATGCTAAAATTATAGACACCTGAACTTAAAAGAAAAGAATTATGCCGACCCTCCCAAAAGTTTAGAGCAAATTAAAAGATGAAAAAGCAGGCTACATTGACCCAATATTGGTTACTAATAACACAGAAATAGTTAAAGCCTTAAAGGCTTTATACTTTAAAAATTCCTGTGTCTTCCTTTTCCTTATTTCAAAACAAGCTTTCAACATAAAAAGTAATTGCTAGCAGATAGAGATAAGGAATGCTGAGACACAGATGGCCAGTACAGGCTTCAACTTTATGAGTAAGAATAAACAAAGAACAATGAGGACTTTAAACTTCTACCATGCAGCCCCATGACCTTGTTAACTAAGTGACACATTTTGATCAGTTATGTCAGAACTGTCTGTCCCTGTAAAGATAAACAAAAAAGGCTAACAAAAAGGCTTATGCAGAAGAGATAATTGGCAGGCCAGCACCTGCTTTTGGTGGGAAAAGAAGACTATTGGCTAGGCAGGATAAGAAAGACAAGATAATAAATTCCTATACAGAGACTAGAATTTCGGAGTCAACAGTGTCTCACTTCTGAGACACTCCATCATGTCTCTCTCTCTCTCTGACATGGTGCTATTCTTGCTCTCTTCCCCCCATCCTGCCTGTAATAATAAAACCTTGCTTAAGCTTGAATCAGTTCCAGCTTTTATTTCTATACTAGCCGAGAACCAGGATCCATGGCAATGTCATCCCAAACTGTAACAGAATCCATGTGTATTTTTTTGTGGCACTAGGGATTGAATCCAGGGGCATTTGACCACCAAGCTTCACCCC
>PVJS01064537.1:0-10207 GCA_004027185.1 Glis glis | reverse complement strand
TACTTTGGGAGGTGGAGACCGGAGGATCCGGGTTCGCAGCCAGCCTCAGCTCTCTCTCTCTCTCCCTGTCTCTCTCTCTCTCTCTCTACTTAGTGAGGCCTCTGCAACTTCGTGAGACCTGGTTTCAAAATAAAGTATAAAAAATAGGGCCGGGGGCGTAGCGCGAAGGTAGAACGCCCCTGGGTTCAATCCCTGGTACCGCAAATAAATAAATAAATAAATAAATAAATAAATAAAAATAAAATATGTCTGGGAGTGTAGCTCGGATGTAGAATGCTCCTGGGTTTAATCCCCCCAGTGCCACACACAAAAAATAAACAAAATAAATAATAAAAAATAGGACTGGGGGTGTAGCTCAGAGGTAGAATGCCTCTGGGTTCAATCCCCAGTACTGCCAAAAGAAAAAAAAAGGAAGAAGAAAAAAAAAGGAAGAAAAAGGAAATAACCCCCTGAAGATCTTCTATCATGACAGGAGAGACCGTGACAGCATCTCTCTTTCACAAAAAGTGGAAGGTAAACAAGATTAAGGCCCCTGCCTCTGTGTCTTAGTGCTGCAGGCAGTGTCTGCACTGATAGCATCTACTGGTAGATGCTGGGAACACCAGCATTACCAAAACGTTGCACTGTCCTAGTGACCCCAGAGTCGGCTCAGAAAGGAGCAGTCACAACTTGTTCCAGCCCTGCCCTCGGGTCTAGAAACCCTTTACGGGTGTGCTCCATGAGGTCCAGACTGGGAAGTGACACCAGTCGCTTGACTTGCTCCCTGAAGATTGAGTTCTTCCTTCTGCTGAATTAGGCCCTGGGCCAGAAGATAGAAACCTCTCCATCAGAGGCTGTCTGGTCAGAAAGTCATGGTGGTGCAGGCCTGTCAACCCAGTACTTGGGAGGCTGAGTTGGGAGGATAGCAGGTTTGAGGCCAGCCTCAGCAACTTAGCAAGGCTTTTAGTAACTTAGTGAGATCCTGTTTTATTTTTCTTTTGTGGTACCGGGGATTGAACCCAGGGGCATTCTACCTCTGAGCTACACCCCCAGTCCTATTTTTTATTCTTTTATTTTGAAACAGGGTCGCACTAAGTTGCAGAGAGCCTCACGAAGTAGCTGAGGCTGGCCGCGAACCTGCAATCCTTGTGTCTCAGCCTCCTAAGTACTGGATTTATAAGTGTGTGCCACCATGCCTGGCTGAGATCCCGTTTTAAAATAGAAAATAAAATAGGGTGGGAGGAGGGGCTTGGAGGTAGAATGACCCTGGGCTCAATCCCCAGTACCAAAAACAAAAAAAGTCATGGAGCAAAATCCCCCACATTTCCAAGACCATCTCAGAGCCAGAGACCGAACTTACTCTAGGTGGCCCAGAGTAAGAAACCTCCCTTGCTGGGGCATGGTGGTGCACATCTGTAATCCCAGTACTTGGGAGACTGAGACAGGAGGATCACAGGTTCGAGACCAGCCTCGACAACGTAGGGAGACTCAGCAACCTAGCAAGACTCTGTTTCAAAGTAAAAAAAAATACCTGGGCATGGTGGTGCGTGCCTGTAATCCTAGTATTTGGGAGGCTGAGACAGGAGGATTGCAGGTTCAAAGCCAGCCTCAGCAACTTAGTAAAAGAGACACTATTTCAAAATAAAAAATAAAAAGGCCTGGGGGGGTGTAGCTCAGAGGTAGAATGCCCCTGAGTTCAATCCCCAGTACAAAAAATAAACAAATAAGCTGGGCGTGGTGGCGCACACTTGTAATCCCAGTACTTGGGAGGCTGAGACTGGAGGATCGCAGGTTCTCGGCCAGCCTCAGCTACTTAGTGAGATCCTCCACAACTTAGTGAGACCCTGTTTCAAAATAAAGAATAAAACAATAGGGCTGGGGGTGTAGCCCGGAGGTAGAACGCCCCTGGGTTCAATCCCCAGTACTGCAAAATAAATAAATTAAATAAATAATAAAAGGGCTGAGGTGTAGCTTGGAAGTAGAATGTCCCCAGATTCCATCTCCAACACCAAAAGAAACCTCCTCCTCTGATGCCACTTGGTGACAGATGTCAGGGCCCCTCCCTGACTC
Organism: Glis glis; assembly: GCA_004027185.1. Lineage (NCBI taxonomy): Eukaryota > Metazoa > Chordata > Mammalia > Rodentia > Gliridae > Glis > Glis glis. Next base: position 8,158 of record PVJS01064537.1, on the reverse strand, counting down.
CCAGTCCACTGGAGGGGGCAGGGGCAGGGGCAGGGGCAGGTGGGAGCTACAGAGACAGAAGAAACATCCTCTGATCCAGGCCCTGAGAGTGCCCGAGTTCAACGCGCCGGCCCTCCGGCTTCAGAACTCACTAACTCTGAACTCCACAAAACAGTTTCCGTGCCAGCCCGGCCTGGGTATCGCCATCTGCCTGCCAGAGCCAACCCACTGACTTCCAATTAGCAGCACGAAGACGCGGACAGGGCACTCAGCCCCGGGGCTTCAAAGAGGAGGAGGTCAGGGAGATTCCCCTACCAGAGAGTCAGTCACCGCGCCTGCGGAGAGCCACGGAGAAGAAGATCTTTCTAGTTCCCATGAAAGTGGTTGCTGACTGTGATGGCCCACAGCCCAGACAGCCTCCCTCCTGGGGACGAAAACCTTTCTCCTCCAGCTCTCAGGCGTGGGGGGGGGGGGATCAGCCTCTTGCTGTTCACTGTTCACTGATGTTCCTGAGCCTTCCTATTACCTGCAATCGGGCAAATGAATGACAGGCCTCAGCACTTAACAAGTTCTCCATAGCAAACGTTTTCTTTTACTTACCAAGTTCTGTCTGAGCACTTCATCTGTGTGTGTATGGTCCTGGGGATTGACCCCAGAGGGATTCTACCTCTAAGCTACACCCCCAGCCCTTTTGTATTTTTTATTTATTTATTTATTTATTGCAGTACTGGAGATCAAACCCAGCGGCATTTCACCTCCGAGCTATACCCCCAGTCCTATTTTTTAATTTTCTATTTTGAAACAGGGTCTCACTAAGTTGCGGAGGGCCTCACTAAGTAGCTGAGGCTGGCCGCGAACCTGGATCCTCCGGTCTTTGCCTCCCAAGTACTGGGATTACAAGCGTGCACCACCACGCCCGGCCCTTTTGTATTATTTATTTATTATTATTATTATTTTTTATTTACGGTACTGGGGATTGAACCCAGGGGCATTTCACTTCCGAGCTACACCCCCAGCCCTATTTTTTTAATCTTTATTTTGAAACAGGGTCTCACTAAATATCTGAGGCTGGCCACAAACCTGGATCTTCCGGTCTCAGCCTCCCAAGTACTGGGATTACAAGCGTGGGCCACCATGCCTGGCTTATTTTTTATTTTGTAACAGGGTCTCACTAAATTGCTGAGGCTGGCCTTGAACCTGCGATCCTCTTGTTTTTTTTGTTTTTTTTTTTTTTTGCGGTACCAGGGATTGAACCCAGGGGCGTTTTACCTCCGAGCTACACCCCCGGCCCTATTTTTTATACTTTATTTTGAAACCGGGTCTCACAAACTTGCAGAGGGCCTCACTAAGTAGCTGAGGCTGGCCGTGAACCTGAATCCTCCAGTCTCTGCCTCCCAAGTACTGGGATTACAAGCGTGCGCCACCACACCCGGCTCCTGCGATCCTCTTATCTCAGCTTCCCAAGTACTTGGGTTATAGGTGTACACCACCACACCTAGCTCTAAGCACTTTATTTATTTATTTATTTATTTTTGCGGTACCGGGAATTGAACCCAGGGGCGTTCTACCTCCGCACTACACCCCTGGCCCTATTTTTTATAGTTTATTTTGAAACCAGGTCTCACAAAGTTGCGGAGGGCCTCACTAAGTAGAGAGAGAGAGAGAGAGACAGGGAGAGAGAGAGAGAGCTGAGGCTGGCTGCGAACCCGGATCCTCCGGTCTCCACCTCCCAAAGTACTGGGATTACAAACGTGCGCCACCACGCCCGGCCCGCAAATTGCTATTTATAAAGTGCTTAGACAGCCAGGCATGGTGGCACACGCTTGTAATCCCAGTACTTTGGGAGGCGGAGACCGGAGGATCCGGGTTCGCGGCCAGCCTCAGCGTGCATGATTTATGTCTCTTTCTCTCTCCTCTCTCTCCTCTCTCTCTCTCTCTCTCTCTGTCTCTCTCTCTCTCTACCTAGTGAGGCCCTCCGCAACTTCGTGAGACCAGGTTTCAAAAATAAAGCATAAAAAAAAAAAGGGCCGGGGGTGTAGCGCGGAGGTAGAACGCCCCTGCGCTCAATCCCCGGTACCACAAAAATAAAATAAAATAAAATAAAGTATAAAAAATAGGGCCGGGGGTGTAGCTCAGAGATAGAATGCCCCTGGGTTCAATCCCCACTTCCGCAAAAATAAATAAATAAATAAATAAATAATCCTCCCTGAACAGATGTGGAGACTGAGACATAGAAAGTGTGTTAGCGTTTTCATTACTATAACAAGGTATCTGACACAATCAACTTAAAAAGAGGAAAAGTTTACTTTGGCTCACAATTTTGGAGGTTCCAGGCCATGGTCAATTGGCCCTGTGCTGCTTTGGACTTGTGGCAAGGCCACACATCATGGTGGGGAGCCATGTTGGAACAACCTGCTTATGTCATGGTGATTAGGCCCCACCTCTTAAAGGGTCCACCACCTTCCAATATTGCAGAGCTGAGTACCAAGACTTTTGGAGGGGGCATACTGGGGCTTGAACCCAGGGGCATTCTACACCCCCAGTCCTTTGTATTTTTCATTTGGAAACAGGGTCGCGTTAAATTGCTGAGGGTCTCACCAAGTTGCTAAGGCTGGCCTGGAACCTGCAATCCTCCTGTCTCACCCTCCCAAGTCCTGGGATTACTGGTGCGTGCCACCATGCCTGGCCCTCTGCTTCTTAGAGGATATGATGTCTTTACACTGAATCATAAGAACATGTGCCACCTCTGAAGACTTATTTGTTTGCTTCCATTTTCTAGACTTCTCTGTCCCTGGGAGGCTGCCGGCGCCCCAGGCCCCTCACCCTCTGGCCTCTGGTGTGGCCAATGGAGGGCGCTGTTGGGAGATCCCCGGGCGAAAGGAGAGCACCACGGAGCCATTGGGGCCTGCGTCAGCCTTGCGTGCCCTGCGGTGGCTGCCTCTCTGTCCCCGTGTCCCCTCCAGGCGCCCCTCTCCGCTCCGCTGGCGGCTCCCCTTCCCTCCCCTGCCCTCCCTCGGAGCTAGCAGCTTCCGCCTCTGCAGAGCCAGGGTGCCTCGCCCCCGGCCCCCTTCACTGTAAACACCCTTTCACTCATTTCTTTCTATTTTAAATTTGTTTTTTCAGCTACACACTTCTGAATGTGCCTTCTGTTTCCTGCTAGGACTCCCAGACAGAATGTCGCATTTTTATCAGGTACAAGGTCCCTATTTGGCGGAAGCCAAAGAAATGAAACTTTCATCATAGAATTTGGGGCAAAAGAGAGTCCTGGGGGAGAAGGTATTTTTGGAGGTGGAGGTGCGTGGGTGATTCTCGGTGCCTTGATATCCCAGCTACATCAAGGCCCCGGAGCTGGTTTCTTGTTCATTTTATTCTCTTGTGGGAACGCAGGATCGCCCAGACCAGGCCCAGGGACACGGTGCCAGGGCAGGATGAGAGCCCTGGAGTGGAATTGAAGGTGACAGGCAGCCAGGCAGGGCAAAGCCAGCAGAGATAAGAGCCTAATCAGAGCCCAGACAGAACAGTGCAGGAACAGGGGCGGAGGCTCTGTCCCCGCGATGGGGACCTGGGAGGACCTGACAGGGAGGGAGAAGGTCACACTGGGGGGGGCTGTGCCCCGGGCCCATCAGTGGTCTTGGCCCAGAAGCCACAGCGGGCTCTTCTCGTGCCCCCCGCGCAGTTGCACTTGCTCCCCCGCAGGACTCTGCTGCGTGACTTCTTTCCCTGTTCAACTCCCAGTGACAAAGGGCTTTGCGTGTGCCGCATGGCTCGCCTGCCCTCCTACCCTCCCTTCAAGTGACTTGTCCAAGAAGTGATCCGCAGACACTGACATGTGGAATCACTGTGCTAGCCACCTTTATTTTTATTTTTTTGGCACTGGGGATTGAATCCAGGGGCATTCTACCATTCTACCACTGAACTATATCCCCAACCTCTCTCCCTCCCCCTCCCTCCCTTCCTTCCTTCCTTCCTTCCTTCCTTCCTTCCTTCCTTCCTTCCTCCCTTCCTTCCTTTCTCTCTCTCCTCTCTCTCTTTTTTTGTGGTCCTGTAGATTGAACCTAAGGACATTCAAGTAGAATGTCCGAGCTACACCCCCAGCCCTATTTTTATTTTGAAATAGGGTCTCACTAGGTTATTGAGAGTCTCACTATTTGCTGAGACTGTCCTCAACCTTGTGATGATCCTCCTGTCTCAGCCTCCCACAAGTACTGGGATTACAGGCATGCACCACCACTCCTAGCTACTATCCACCTTTATTTTCAACTTTTTGTGTATGTCTATGTGGTACCAGGGATTGAACCCAGGGATGTTCTACCTTTGAGCTCCACCCCCAGTCCTTTTTATTTGATTTTTTTTTAATTTGAAACAGGATCTCACTAGGTTGGTGAGAGTCTCGCTAAATTGCTGAGGCTGTCCTCCAACCTGCGATCCTCCTGTCTCAGCCTCCCAAGTACTGGGATTACAAGCGTGCGCCACCACGCCCAGCACTGACCCAACTCTTATAACAACATCTCCAACCAGCCAGGGCTGGTTCTGAGCACTTTGTATGGAAGAGTTCAGTTAATCCTCACAGTGCCCCCATGAGGGGGGCTAGTATTATTTCCACTTTATGGAGGGAGAAACTGACCCACCAAGAAGTGACATCACCCCTTGAAGGACCACAGCCAGGTAGTGGTGGAGCCAGAGAACCAACCTAGAGGACCAACTTCTTTTTTTTTTTTTTTTCGGTACCGGGGATTGAACCCAGGTGCGTTCTACCTCTGAGCTACACCCTCAGCCCTATTTTTTATTCTTTATTTTTGAAACAGGGTCTCGCTAAGTTGCGGAGGGCCTCACTAAGTAGCTGAGGCTGGCCACAAACCCGAATCCTCTGGTCTCCGCCTCCCAAAGTACTGGGATTACAAGCGTGTGCCACCACGCCCAGCCTTATTTTTTCTTTTGAAACAGGGTCTTGCTACACTGCTAAGGGTCTTGCTAAATTGCTGAGGCTGGCTTTGAACCTACAATCCTCCTGTCTCAGCCTCCCAAATTCTGGGATTACAGACGTGCACCACCAAGCCTGGCTTCTGTTCTAAAATGTCAAATAAAGAGAATCAAAAGAGTTTGCAGCCAGCTGTGGTGGTGCACACCTGTAATCCCAGTACTTGGGAGGCTGAGATTGGAGGATGAGGCCAGCCTCAGCAACTTAGAGAGAGTCTCAGCAACCTAGTGAGACTCTGTTTCAAAACAAAAATAAGCCGGGCGTGGTGGCGCATGCTTGTAATCCCAGTACTTGGGAGACTGAAACTGGAGGATCCGGGTTCGCGGCCAGCCTCAGCTACTTAGTGAGGCCCTCCGCAAACTTAGTGAGACCCTGTTTCAAAATAAAAAATAAAAAGATAGGGCTAGGGGTGTAGCTCAGAGGTAGAATGCCCCTGGGTTCAATCCCTAGTACCGAAAAAAATAAAAATAATAAATAAATAAAATAAATCAAAACAAAAATAAAATAAAAATCAGGCTAGGGTGTAACTCAGAGGTAGAATGCCCTGAGTTCAATACCCAGCACCATAAAATTAAAATATTTTTTAAAAAGTTTGCACGGTTTTTCCCCCTGGCTTCCTTCCTTGCGTGTAAGGCTCGTCCGTGCTGTCGTGAGCACAGCGCTGCATCCCTCTTCAGTGTTGAGCAGCATCCCCTTGCTGAGCATGCCCCTCCTCCTGCTGATGGACATGTGAGTTGTGACCAGCTCTGCGCCACTGCAAGTACAGCTGCTGTGAATATTCTTGTTTACCTCCTTTTCTGGGCATACGTGGTTTTCATTTTTCTTGGATAAATGCCTTTTTGTTCTTTTTTTTTTTTTTTTGGTACTGGGGATTGAACCCAGGGCATTCTACTTCGGAGCTACACCCCCAGCCCTGTTTTATTTTTATTTTGAAACAGGGTCTTGCTAGGTTGATGAGACTCTCACTATTTGCTGAGACTGTCCTCCAACCTGTGATCCTCCTGTCTCAGCCTCCCAAGTACTGGGATTTCAGGCGTGTGCCACCACGCCTGACTGTGCATTTTTGTATCTACCAGTGCTTCACACCTTTTCAGTTGCCAAAAATTTTATGCAAAAACCAACTGAATCACAGAACTAAGAGCTGCGAGGTGGCAAATCATTTCACGTCACAAAGTGCAGCTACTTCCAAAGTGGAGCCAGAATGCCGACAGCAAAGGCTTCATAAAACCAAAGGACAGCCGAGGCAGATGCTTAATGACTCAGTGAAAAATGTCCAAACAGGACAGGCTTTGAAGAAGAGCCAAAATGCGGGGCCAGCCCGTGGGCTTCCTCCTGCAAGGGACGGAGGCTTCTCTCCCACACACTGGTTGGACAGGGAGTCCTGGAGGGTGGCCCTGCTGGCACCCCAAAATGGGGGCACTGTGGGGAGGGAGCCCAGCTAGAGCAAGAGTGCCATGCCTGTGCTTTGTCAATGAGATTTTTTTCATGAAAAAAAAATATATAATATATAGCCAGGCATGGTAGCGCATGCCTGTAATCCCAGTACTAGGGAAGTTGAGATAGGAGGATCACGAATCACAGGTTCGAGGACAGTCTCAGCAAGGAGTGAGACTTTTATCAACCTAGCGAGACCTGGTTTCCAAATAAAAATAAAATAGACCTGGTGGTGTAGCTCGGAGGTAGGATGCCCCTGGGTTCAACCCCCAGTGCTACAGAAAAAATACATATATATGCCGGGCGTGGTGGCGCACGCTTGTAATCCCAGTACTTTGGGAGGCAGAGACCGGAGGATCTGGGCTCGCGGCCAGCCTCAGCTCTCTCTCTCTCTCCCCCTGTCTCTCTCTCTCTCTCTACCTAGTGAGGCCCTCCACAACTTTGTGAGACCCGGTTTCAAAGTAAAGTATAAAAAATAGGGCTGGGGGTGTAGCGCGGAGGTAGAACGCCCCTGCATTCAATCCCTGGTACCGCAAAAAAACAAAACAAAACAAAATACATATATATTATATTATTAAGTGTATAATAATAATATAAATATTATAATAATATAGTAAATATAATAAATATATTATTATATTATTAAATATATAAAATAATATAACGAATATAAATATATATTTTGTGTGTGTGGCACTGGGGATTAAACCCAGGGGCATTCCACCTCTGAGCTACACTCCAAGCTCTATTTTATTTTTATTTGGAAACAAGGTCTTGTTAGGTTGATGAGAGTCTCACTACTTGCTGAGACTGTCCTTGAACTTACGATCTTCCTGTCTCAGCCTCCCAAGTACTGGGATTACAGGTGTGTTCCACCACACCTGGTTTCATGATGTTTTGTATGTTGCTGAGAATCATTAATACCCTTCGTGTTGTCCTCCCTAGATGCACTCCTGAACTACCACACTGAGAGAGTTTGTTCTGGCCAGGAATGACCCAGAACAGGAGACAACCCAGCGATACTTTCTCCTTGGCTCCAGAAGATGTTTGTGTGTAGTTGGAAAATCTGGAGTTCTGCCACTAAGCGGCCATGTGCACCTTTGTCTCTAGAGTTCCTTCCAGCTCTGAAATACTATGATGCAACAATAATCTTTCTTTTTTCTTTTCTTTTCTTTTTTTTTCTTTCTTTATTTAATTTTTTTTGAGGTACTGGGGATTGAACCCAGGGGCATTGTACCTCCGAGCTACACCCCCAGCCCTATTCTTTATTCTTTATTTGAAACAGGGTCTTGCTAAGTTGCGGAGGGCCTCACTAAGTAGCTGAGGCTGGCCGCGAACCCAGATCCTCGGGTCTCAGCCTCCCAAGTACTGGGGTTACAAACGTGCGCCACCACGCCCGGCTGATCTTTCTTTTTTCAATACGTGTTTATTCTGATTACAAAGGTATATGTATTCACCGTAGAAAGTTAGCAAATACAAGTAGGAGCCAGGCGTGGTGGCGCACACCTGTAATCCCAGTACTTGGGAGACTGAGAGAGGAGGACTGCAGGTTTGAGGCCAGCTTCAGCAATTTAGTGAGATCCTTTTTCAAAATGAAAAAGAAAAAAATGGGGTTGTGCGTATAGTTCAGAGGTAAAACATCCCTCAGTTCAATCCCCAGTACCAAATACACACACACCCAGAAAAAGAAAAGAAAAAAATACAAATAGAAGATCACTGATAATTTCACTACCCAATGCTAACTCTTTTTTTTTTTTTTTTTTTTTT
>PVJS01064536.1:0-10200 GCA_004027185.1 Glis glis | reverse complement strand
CCGGGCGTGGTGGCGCACGCTTGTAATCCCAGTACTTGGGAGGCTGAGACAGGAGGATCTGGGTTCATGGCCAGCCTCAGCTACTTAGTGAGGCCCTCCGCAACTTAGTGAGACCCTGTTTCAAAATAAAGAATAAATAAATAGGGCTGGGGGTGTAGCTCAGAGGTAGAATGCCCCTGGGTTCCATCCCCAGTTCCACAAAAAAAGTGTGTATTATATGTGAAAAGTATATACATACATATATGTGTGTGTATGTGTATATGTGTCTCTATGTGTGTGTGTGTGCATATATATATATGGCAGCTCATAGGATCTAAGGAAAAGCTGACCAACCAGGAAGGTCAGGAACTTGGGTAGCTTGAAGGTTCAAACAGCAGAAACTACTTAAGATTTCCATCCTCTATGCAACCATGTGGCCATTTGGTGGGCAGAGTTCTGCAAGTATAGGAATGGACCACCCTGAGACCCCATAACTGAGGATAGCCAACTGGATAACCTTGGGTCAAATGACAGGAAGACAATTTACTGGTGAACCTTGGACCACCTGCCCACTCCCTTCACTGTTGAGGGAAGGCCACTTGAATGGATAGTGTCCCTGTGACTACATGGAGTAAGGAAGGGGGAGCCCCCTGAAGAAACGTCAATGCTCATAGTAAAGGGGACATAGAGGTAAAGTAAAAACAGCCAATGTCAATAGAATGAAGATACCAAATACCAATTGGGTACCTACTATGTGCTATATATGCAGTTAAATACACACTTGACATGGAGTGTCCCACTTACTAATAGACTCTGTGATGATTCCCATTTTACAGCTGAGGAAATTGAGGTTGAAAAAGATTACAGAGCTCACTTATGTAACACACATGAGTTATATGGTTAGGATTAACTCCAGTTCACCTAATTTTAAATCCCACACTCTCAGTCACTGTATTTACGAACCACCCACTGTTATTATCATTCCATGGACATCCTCCGGGCTGCAATATCAAAGAGAATGAGCCTGGTCAAGTTGAATACTTTTGTCCCACCTGCCTCGTTAAGTGGTTCCTAGCCAAGGCAGGATGGTGCCATTCATGAGGGCAAGGGTCAAACCCGGCCACCTTCAGAGAAGCATGCTGGAATGGTACAAAGGAAGACTCAGGAGAAAGTCAGAGTTCATCTCTATTCTGTTACCAGAAAGAGATCAGCTTGATGCGGGACTGCTGGAGCGCACAGAAACCCTACGCATCGCTCCCCACGCGCTTCCCTTCCAGGCGTGGCCTGGGCGGAGTCCATGGAAAGACCATCTGTCTGCTTCTAATCCACTTACATTTAATTTATTAAAACATTCAGGGCCAGAGATATTTGAGTCCCAGAAAGCATTAGGGGTCTATTTCATAAGACTTTTTAAAAAAAATCTATGTCCTTTGAACAAAAAAAGGCTTCTAGTGCCTGCAGTGGTTTGACTAAAATCTCAAAAAAAAAAAAGCAAAATTGCTTCTCAATTCAGAACCAAAGGTGCTCAAGTCCATTGTAAACTCTATAACACTCTTCTCTGGTGCACCTTAATATGCTCGGGCTGTCAAATCGTAACTGGAGGTCCCTTGAATGCTGACCACCAGACAAAGAGAGGATGTAAAAAGGGAGCATTAAAGCTAGAAGACAGGAGAACTGGCCCCTCACTTGCTGTGTGGCCTGCACTGATTCATTACCCCTCTCTGGGCCATCATATTCCTTATTTTAAATAGAGACAGTGTTTATGTTCTTACTCCATTGGGTAACTAAGATCCAAAAATGAGCTGGGCACCATGGTGCACACCTGTAATGTCAGTACTTGGGAGGCTGAGACAGAAGGATCACAGGTTCACGGCCAGCCTCAGCAACTTAGCAAGGCCCTCTACAACTTAGTGAGACCCTGTTCCAAAATAAAAAACAAAATAGGGCTGGGGATGTAGTTCAGAGGTAGAATGCCTCTGGGTTTAATTCCCAGTACCACACACACACACAAATAACCAAAAAATATTTCACATATATATTGTTTTTAAAAAGATATGCATTTGTATATTATATAAAATCTTTTAATATACATTTATAATTTTTATCTATTTTACATATACATTATATATATGTTTATAAAGGCCTGACCAAATATAAAGGATTATTTTCATTGTTATCATCACTACTAATTCTAAAATAATAAAGTAGAAATAATTAAATTGGTATGGCAGGCAGCTTGGCCAACACTAAAAAGGATGAATTTTCCCAGTTGCATAACAAAGATTGGCCATGCCAAAGAGATTTGCTAAAGATCTGTTTACAGATGTTGGCAAAACCCAGCTCTCAGGGCGAGTCCATGTGCCCATCACTATGGCAATGGTCAATGTGAGAACACGCATCTGTGTGTTCAAAAGTCTAAAATAGTCACAGCATAAATTGTGAACAAATTATCCAAATAAATCTGACTCCTGCCCCTCAAGCCCAGCAATAAATATCTGCGTTAGGCACAGCTTACACAAAACCCTTCCTTGAATTTGATCATGATGTAATTTTTATTACAGGCTCAAATAGGGAAGGTTAATGATAGAGCAAATGTAAAGGGAAAGCAGCTAATTTGGGTGAAACATTAACTTGTTCAGCTTTCAGACCGCAGCAGAAAATATGACAGTTAATTTCACATCTTTGTATTGAGTAATACACAGAACTGTAATGGTTTCAAAATGAACTCGCAAATGAAGAATTAAGTCTTCCAAAAACTCAGAAACAATTTGCTCACTTTATTAAAAAATGTATAGTAACATATATTATTCATTGACTCAAGTGACATACTTTCCTGTTGGGAAACCCGAATTGTGAGAATTACATTTGTTTCCCGATGTATTCCATGGGACAGTGCCAAATGCAAGCTCGAGCAGGAAACTTCACATCCATAGTATTTTCCTCACGTCACTATGAGTTGAGAGCAGCTGCAAAAGAGTGTGTGTTCCCGTGATCACTAAGGGCAGCAGCAATGCTCCGGGGATTTTTATTAGAAAGACTCCCTCTTTAATTTTCTGAAGTTTTCTCCTTTTCCACTGATACGGAACTGAGACCAGTTGGTGAAGCACAGAACGGGCAGTGGGATTTTGTTCTTAAAAGTTGGAATATGGCCGGGAGTGGTGGCGCACGCTTGTAATCCCAGTACTTGGGAGGCGGAAGCCAAAGGATCCGGGTTTGCGGCCAGCCTCAGCTCTCTCTGTCTCTGTCTCTGTCTCTCTACTTAGTGAGGCCCTCCGCAACTTCGTGAGACCCGGGTTCAGTAAAGGATAAAAAATAGGGCTGGGAGTGGAGCACGGAGGTAGAATGCCCCTGGGTTCAATCCCTGGTACCGCAAAAAAAAAAAAAAAGTTGGAATATGGATAAGAAAAGTTAAAATATGAGTCTCTTCCTCCAGTAGTTTTAGATAAGTAAGAGAAAGAATCCCCCCAGTCACTGGTTCTTTAAGCCAGGGTCAGCAAACTTTTTTCTTTCCTTTTTTTATTTGAACCCAGGGGCATTTTATCTCTGAGCTACACCCCCAATTCTATTTTATTTTTTATTTTGAAACAGGGTCTCGCTAAGTTGCTAAGGGCCTTGTTGAGTTGCTAAGGCTGGTCTCAAACCTGCGATCCTCCTTTCTCAGCCTTCCAAAAACTGCGATTACAAGTGTGCCCCACCATGCCCAATTAAGCCTTTTATTAAAAGGCTGGATAGTAAATATTTTATTAGACTTTATGGGCCAAGAGGCAATGGAGGATATCACATACTCATTTCACAATCAATGCGCATTTAAAAAATATTTAAGCCGGGCATGGTGGCGCATGCTTGTAATCCCAGTACTTGGGAGGCAGAGACTGGAGGATCCGGGTTCGCGGCCAGCCTCAGCTACTTAGTGAGGCCCTCCGCAACTTCGTGAGACCCTGTTTCAAAATAAAGTCTAAAAAATAGGGCTGGGGGTGTAGCTCGGAGGTAGAATGCCCCTGGGTTCAATCCCCAGTACCACAAAAAAAAAAAGAAATATTAAAAAATCTTTAGTTTGCAGGTCACACAGAAACAAACACCAGAACAGATGTGGCTCACAAGCTGCCATTCAGCAAGCCCAGAGTGAAAGTTAACAGGTGAAGTTTGAAATCTAGACTTCAGAGGCAACTTGGCATGATAGGCTATGGTTTTGAAATTGTGCCTGATCCCTTTCCTTTCTTCCCCATTATTCCTTTGACCTTTTCTCCATTCACCCTGAACTCGTTGCTGTGGGACAAGATAAGTCAACAGAGAGAGAAAGGAGAAGTAATCTCTTCCTGGCTTTAAAAGTCTAAAGCCCTATGTCTTTAGTTCTTCATAGAGTGGAGGCACTAAAAGAGGACAGATGTGGGAGAGGAGGGGATGGATCCACATTGGCAAAACTTCCTACCTGAAACATTATTTGTTAATGGCCTTGGCAGGTGAGTGACAGGCAGAGGGTGAACCTGAACATGCACATCTGGATGTGCGCACAGCAGTCATTAAAAAGGGACCCACCACCAGTCCTCCTGCCACATCCCTGCTAATATGCACTCAGATCCCAGTGGCTATTCTTTAGGATCTGAAAAGAGATGAACCAAGCTACAACACACTCACAGAGCATCCTTCACTCCAGAAAGACACAAAAAATAGCAGAATGACCCTACATCCTTGGAGAGTAGCAAGGACATGTGTCCAATTGATGGAGAGAGTTGGATGTGAAGAGACCTTGCAAATGGCAATTTGGGGAGACTTAGCAGCAAGCTTTGAGGACCAGGACCAATAACCAGATGAGGCAAGGGACATGCACGTAGCATGCCAGCAGGAGGGAAATGGTTGAGGGCTGGAGGATGGTTGGTGGCACTGGAAGATGTGACCGAGGATCATATGAGATCCACGCCTGGGTTATCTGCTGTCTCCTAGAATATGTGTGGCACAGCTCCAAAGGAAGAAGCTGGTGCCATGCTGCAGCTTATCTAGTAAAAATGGCTTGATTCGGAAACTGAATCCAACTGATAGCTGTCTACAGCTACCCATCTTACATACCTGAGTTAGAGGAATGAGGCTGCTGATAGCTGAAGTGGCTAGTGGTCTGGGATGAGGTTCAACCCTGCTAATTAGCTGTGCGTCTTTGATATGCTATAACCCTACTGATCCCTGGTTTACTGAGGTGATGAAGAGAAAACTGTCCAGACAATGGGTGGAAGGTAGAAGTCTTCAGTGTGAACCACATTCTGTAAATCAGAAGCTGTTCCCTAGTGCATTGAGTTGGACAGGGTTCTGAGGTTGCCTCTGGGTTCCTCAGGAGAGGATGTCACTGTCAACTGCTGATGCTTCCTGTGGGTCAGCAGGGAAAGAGACAGAATGGTGGCAGATACAACTCATCTTTCCTATTCCTGGGAAGCTGCATGATCCCTGGGGTCTCCTCTAATTCACAATGTCAGCAGTTTTCGCAAATGCCTGACACCAAATGTTTCTTAAGAAAACTTTTCATGCTGGGTGCAGCTGTCTGAATGGAGCTAACCTTGCCAAAGACTAGGGTCAGACAGGTAAAGAAGGCGTGATGGGGAAGACCTAGCACACCTGTGTGTTTGCATCTCCATGCCCAAAACTCCTGGGGAAGTGGAATGAGCAATGAACATAATGCCTATTCTTTACAAGTAGGAAGTCACCGGGCCTCTCTGGGCTTCCTTGTGCTTAAAAGACACTTAGCTCCAGAGAGCATTAGGGGGATCCAATAAGACATCAAATATATAGAATATACCCATTCAATAATTGCCCAACTCCCTCCTTCATGCACAGGAGACTACATTTGCCAAACAAGATGGCAGTCAACAGGAGAATCTTTTCTTTCTGGAATGTGTTTGGCCTAGGAATAATTCTTTTTCAGGCTCTCAAAATATATAAAGTTTAAGATTATATATACATACTTGGAACCAGGTATGATGGCACGTACCTGTAATCCCAGTACTTGGGAGGCTGAGATAGGTGGATCTCAGGTTTGAGGGTAGCCTCAGGAACTTAGTGAGAAATTCTAAGCAATTTAGCAAGACCCTGTCTCAAAATCTCAAAATTAAAAAAATAAAATAGGGCTGTGGGTATAGCTCAGAGGTAGAATACCCCTGTGTTCAGCCTCTGGTACAAAACAAAAAAATTGGTCTTGGACCTCCATAAGAATTGCCTGGGTAGCTTTTTAGAAAAACAGGTTGCTGGGCCCTGAACCAGACAGAACACATTCTCTGGGGCCTGGAAACTATACATTATCTCATTTCTAATGCCACTGACATTCCAGTCAATGCCAGTTCAACAGGCATATAAGATCTCTCTAGAAGACTCATCCCCTGCACCTTCTCAGGGAAGTCTTTCTCCTGACCACCATACTTAACACAGCAGCACTCCTCCACCCTGCCCTTCCTGTCTCCCTTACACATTTTACTTTTTTCAAAGTGCTCTCCATCCCCCCTGCAATGGGTAAATTTTATTCACTTCTCTCTTCTTATGCCACCCCATCATGGAAGCCAACTCCAAGCCTTCTTGACTTCCCAGAGCTCAGACCAGCACCTGTTACACAGTGTGCATTCAGTAAGTATTTTTATAGTGGTCTTTTCTGCATCCCATGGGCTCATTCTACCTCTGCGGACTGCCAGGGGAAGGCCAAAGAGATGAGAAAGGTACCAGTTTGTGGTGGGTTATGTAATAACATGGTTGAAAAAAACTACTAATCTAGAAATTGTAAGTACTGAGGCCCTATGACCTTTCAAGATAAGAAGGAAACACATGGTTCCCTCAAATGGTCCTTGGTAATTTTCTCAACTAAATGACTAACCTATAGAATAGAGTTGGTTTTCAGTCACTTGGTGAGACATGGGGGAGACAGATGGCTTAAATCCAGGAGAAGGAAGGATGGCTTAAGCTTCCTGTCTCAGCTGGTGATTTTGTCCCTCCATCGATCGTCAAGGATCTCAGTGTCTGCTCATCCCCACTAGGAGTTCTAGATCCATCCCACGGGTCAGCCTGCTCCCTGGCTGATGCCTTTAATAGCCAAAACCAAGCTGGGCACCACCCTACCTCGTATTCAGAAAAAAAGAGGGTGTGGTTCCAAGCATCTGGATGCCAGGGGGGGGGGGGAGGCTGCTATTTAGCAAAAGAGACACATCATTATTTTCTTGCACCAGGATCATGTTTCATTTAGCTGACTTGGCTCTGCATTTAAACAGCATCCCCCAGGCAAATAATATAATTAAGCAAATACAGAGGAGATTTAGGAACAATAAATTCCATAGAACAGTCATTCTTTTGCATATAGTCGAGCATTTAGAGGGATCAATCATGCTGAGTCTCATAGGCTCAAACATCATATAGTAAAAACTGATGAGGATTTGAAACATACACACACACACACACACACACACGTGCACACAGGCTCACACATGTGCACCCATGTGTCAGGCAAAGATGTTTTCTCTTTTTTTTTACAACCCAATAAATAAAAGATAATTATAAAAATAGGCTTAGGAGATGCATGGAAACATTCAGGCCAAAATGGAAAATAAGCTACAGAAATAAAAGCTGAGAGTCAGGCAGGAAGAGAGAAGAGCCCCAAGGAACTGAGTTACGTGTTAAAGCAGGTAAAGTATTGAATTGGGAACCAAGATGCCTGAAGCACCGTATCAGCTCTACCATGCATATCCCGGGTAGCCATAAGCAAAACAGTGACTTTTGTGAGCTTCTATTTATTTCTATATAAAACAAGTTGTTTGAACCCAACCATCACCATTTTTTTTACCATCCTCAACCACCATTGGATTGCACTGCACTGCTGTTTACTTACTATTTTCCTTTAAGTCACCTCTTCTTTATTTGGGCATGCCTACACACTGGGTGGAAGGAAATGGGTATTTATTACACTAATAGTTATATTTGCCAGAACTTGTACATCTCTCATAATAAATACATTTACTTAGAAAGGAAACTAGCTCATTAATATAAAAGGAAGGCTAGAATCACTGGTCTTAAAATAGAAGGGAATGACAAAAATAAGTACAATAGACGCCTGCTCTTAGTCATGGCAGACTAGTGTGCTTCAGACCAACTCCTTTGCCAAGAAAAACTTAGAAGCTGGGTTAAATATATAAAATATAAAAATAAAAAACAAAGAACCTCTGTTTGGAGACATTCAAGAGATACGAAAGCAGCTAAGACCTAAAGAGACAAGAGCCAAGTACAGCACACTGAGATAAATCCAGCATTTAACACACCGTTTTCCTCCAGGAATAGCTGATTTGTAAACTTCCTAGGATGCAGAGGCTCAAAAGTCAAGTCTCATGATAATAAAAATTGACATTTGGAATATACTGAGGAGGGGGCCCTGGTAAACACTTTAAACCTCCAATTATAACCATGAAAGAACTGCACATTAGAAGTGAGTGAAGTAAAAAGAGTTCAACTCTCACAAAGGCTGAAACCCAGTTTTAAGCCAGTTCATCCCCAGATACAATAAGGTGATCTGCCACTACTCAAAACACCTGACAGAAGCCAATGTGAATGTAATTTTCTCCAGAAGAAGATAACATGAAATGGAGCTTCAAATTGGCTCTACAATTTATTATACAACAGCACTGATCAAAAACTACCAGACATGCCAAGAGAGTTAACCAAATAATCAAAAACTAAGGGGGAAAACATCCCAAAACTATATGTGATCCAGTCACTGGAGTTATCTGATATAAATTTCCATATATTCATGATTACTAAGATCAAGAAGACAGATAATAAGATGAAATATTTCATTAGAATTAGAATCTTTAGCCAGGCATAGTGGTGCACACTTGTAATCCTAGTACTTGGGAGGCTGAGACAGGAAGATCTCAGGTTTGTGGCCAGCCTCAACTACATAGTGAGGCTCTCTGCAACTCAGTGAGACCCTGTTTCAAAATAAAGAATAAAAAATAGGGCTGGGGGTGTAGCTCGGAGGTAGAATGCCCCTGGGTTCAATCCCCAGTTTAAAAAAAAATTAGAATCTTTACAAAACAAAAAAGGGAAACTTTTGCATTGTATATATGATAGCTGAAAATGAGGATTTAATAGATGGAATTTATAGCAGATTAGACAATATGCAGAAAAGCAGACTTGTAAACTAGACCATAGATCAGCAGAAGACTGAGCATGAAGACAAAGAAAAAATACAATATTGGAAATACACAAAAGAGCATAAGAGAGATGTGGAACATGGTGACAAGCTCCAACATGTATGTGTTTGGAGATACTGAAGGAGAAATAAGAAAGAACTGAGCCGATGTAATACTTTAATAGGTAATAACCAAATGTTTCTTCCCAAAACTGGCCAAAGGCATCAAGTTAAAGATTCAAAAATATTTACAACTCCATATAGGATAAAGAAAACCACAAATAGGCATATCATAGTCCAACTAATGAAAAGTAAAGACAAAACAATTAAAATCCACCAAAGAAAAGAAACCAAGTGCTGTGAGCATGTATGTTTATATCACTGTGAACCGCATTATGATATACAATTACAATATACCACTAAAAGTATATTTTTAAAAAGAAAAGAAGCATGCTACCTTCAAAAAAGCAAGAGTAATGATGGGAGCTGACTTTTCACAGAAGTGTGGAAGCCAAGGGACAATGAATTGACATCATGGGAATGCTGAGAGCAGACCATTGCCAAACGAGCAGTGAATGCATCCTTCAAAAATGCACATGAAGTAAAAATATTTTCAAACAAACAAAACCTGAGAGAATGAATATCCAACAGACATGCATTAAAAGAAATACTAAAGAGAATACTTTGGAGCAGAAAAAAAGGCCAAAGGAAGCAAGAAAATGCAGAAAAGAATTAAGACACTAGAAAGTGCAAATATTTGGGTTAAACCAAATAAATATTGGCTGCACAAGACAATAGTATTAACTTCTTATGTTTTGTAAAATATATGTAAAAAATAGTGACCCCAAAATAGGTGTAATGGTGATACAAGAACAGGGACAGAGATAAATGGAGTTAAAGTATTCTGAGGGTCTTATGTTATCCACGAAGTAAGACAAGGATCAATTTACATATTACTCTAATAAATTAACAAGGCACTTTTTTATGTTTTTATTGGTGCATTGTAGTCTCACATCACAATGAGTATCAGTTTGGTGTTAACATACATGCACACAGCTCTTGGTGTCCCTCCCCCC
>PVJS01064535.1:0-10204 GCA_004027185.1 Glis glis | reverse complement strand
GCTACACCCCCGGCCCTATTTTTTATATTTTATTTTGAAACCGGTTCTCACGAAGTTGCGGAGGGCCTCACTAGGTAGAGAGAGAGACAGGGAGAGAGGGAGAGAGGGAGAGAGAGAGAGAGAGAGAGAGAGAGAGAGCTGAGGCTGGCCGCGAACCCTGATCCTCCGGTCTCCGCCTCCCAAAGTACTGGGATTACAAGCGTGCGCCACCACGCCCAGCTCACAGCCCTTTTTATATTTTTGTTTTGAAACAGGGTTTTGGTAGGTTGCTAAGAGTCTCGCCAAGTTGCTGAGGCTGGTCTTGAACCTATGATCCTCCTGTCTCAGCCTTCCAAGTACTGGGATTACAGGCATGCGCCACCACACCTGGGCCTATTTTAAAATTTTTACTTTGAAACAGGGTCTTACTAAATTGCTGAGGGCCTCAATTAGTTGCTGAGGCTGGCCTTGAACCTGTGATCCTCCTGTCTCAGCTTCTCAAGTACTGGGATTACAGGCGTGCACCAACCCCTTATCCAGCTAGCCACCCCCTTATTTTTATTCAATACCTCCCAGTTGTACCGAGGCTTCTACCGCCCCCTGGGTCATTCCAGTGTCCCCCAGGGTCATTCCAGTGTCCCCCATCTCGGGAGTCAGAGTGGTTGGCGGTACTCCCTCCAGGCTGGGGTCTGTGTTTCTCTGGGGTTCAGTTGTTGCTTGTGGGTTTTCTTGGCTGGGGCCATTTCAGACCAGAGCCCCTCACTGTTGGGCAGAGCCGTCACCAGGACCCTCCTCATCATCTGTTCCTTCGCCCCAGCTATGGTGGCGCTTCCCTGTTGGGGAACCCAGCCCACCCATCACCGACCTGGGGAACTCTTCCTCACCTGGGGCCCTGCTCTGACCTCAGGAGGAGCCTCTTAGGCCTCCAGGGCAGAGGTCACCCTCCGGGCACACAGGGTGGGTGGTGCTGGGCCAGGCTGGGCCAACCTGCTGTGGTTGCAGTGGAGACCTTCGGCGACCTGGCCTTCAGCGACATCTTCCTTCATCTGCTCACGGGGAGCCTGGCGCTGCTGGCTGACGAGTTTGCCCTGGAGGATTTCTGCAGCAGCCTCTTCGATGGCTTCTTTCTCACTGCCTCGCCCAGGTAAGCTGCACGGCAGCAGGTGTGCTGGGCTGCCAGACTCTCCCACACAGCCTGGGAGGTGAGGGGCCGCAGGTGGGTCTGTGGGGCACCTGGGCTACACTCAGCCTGGAGGGATGCCCAGGTGTAGGGGGAGTCTGAGGAGTCCGCAGGGCCCTGTCTCCAGGGGCAGTGGGAGGAGCCTGAAGGTGTGTCCCCACCTGCTGGTGGGTGGGGCCTAGAAGGGCAGCAGGGTCTGCAGGACCCGGCCCCAGCTCGCCAGGCCCTGGCCTTTTCCAGGAAGGAGAACGTCCATCGGCATGTGCTGCGGCTCCTGCTCCACCTGCACCCCAGGGTGGCGCCGTCCAAGCTGGAGGCTTTGCAGAAGGCGCTGGAGCCCACAGGCCAGGTGGGTGCCCCAACCCCCACATCTGGGCGCTGCCCGTGCCTGGGTCTGGCCAGTTCCAGCCTCGGGTGCCTGCTTGAGTGCTGACCGGCTTCACTGTTTTTGCCTTGTCTGTGGGCGCTCTGCTCCGTGTAACCCTGGGGTGCCCCTGCGCATTACTGGCCCCATAACTTGCATCTGCCCACAGAGTGGAGAGGCCGTGAAGGAGCTTTACTCTCAGCTCGGGGAGAAACTGGAGCAGCTGGACCAGCGGAAGCCCAGCCCTGCCCAGGCTGCGGAGCCACCGGCACTGGAGCTGCCCCTCCCCAGCGTGTCCACCCCGGCTGGGCTCTGAGGCTCTGCTCTGAGGGACTGATCAGGAGTGGGCTCCTCTTGGACAGTCAACCAGGGGAGCTGAGGGCCCTGTCCTGTCCCTTTGGCGTAGGCTCCTGCCTCACCTGCCTGGAGCTGGTCTTGGGGGCACCTGCTTGCCTGCCCTAGGGCCCAGCGGCTCACTGGCACTTTCACAGTGGAGAGCTTGCTCCTGCCTCGGGTAGCGTGGGTTTCCTAGCCCTAGCAGAGCCGGCAGTGGTTGGGATTAGGAAAAACCAGTTTTCCAAGGGAGTGTGGGCAGGCCTGAGGGGAGGAGCGGCAGCTGCGTGGGCCAAAACAGGTTTGCTCACAGCAGTGCCTGCATCGATCCCTCTACCTCTTCGGGGGCCGGAGGAGGGGACGTTGTGCTGGGACACTGTTCCCTGCTGACTGAGGCTCTGCAGGCAGCACCTCTGCCTGCCCCGCAGCATCCCACCTCAGAACAGAGAGCTTCTTGCCTGGCTGCACTGGGGACCCTTGAGTGGGGGACAGTGGTGCACAAAGGAAGGTTTCCACTTTTGTAAATAAAAGACATTTTGGTAAATCTGGCAGATGAGATGTTTCTGTGCTTGCCCTGGGGGTTGGATGGAGCTCAGGGGTGGACACGCACGAGTATTTTCATGGGGCCCTGAGTCAGTGCTGCCCCCTCTGCGGGCCACGGTCTCTGGACTGCCAGGCAACCCCAGCCCTGGGTGAAGTAAAGTCTGTGGCCCAAGCCACAAGAAGCTTCTGGGCCTTGGGGTGCTTGGTGCCCAGATAGAACAGCTGGCTCCTTGGTTTCTATCCCGTGGGTACAGGTAAGCCACTCCCCACAGATGAGGGACATGAGGCCCCAGGAGGGCCAAGGACATGCCAGAGGGTACAGGCACAGTGCTGGAGTGATTCTGAACAGGTGAGACTCTACATCTGGGTGGCAGCTCAGAGTCAGCACCTGGGTGACTTAGGGGACAGGCCAGCCACTGGACATTGTGTGTCCCCGGTGACATGGCGCCCCCAGCCAAGGATGAACAGGGTAGCCCATCTGCCCACGATGGGGTCAGGTGGTGTGTTTGGGTTGGGGACCCTCAGCCCATGCTCATCTTTCCCACACAAGAGTGAAAAGCAGCGCACCCTGAGCCGACAGCCCATCACCAGGCAGGGGTGGGGAGTAGGCAGCTTGGGGTGCCCAGCAGCCCAGGAAAGACTGGGTGCAAAGGGGAGGGCCTGTATCATTCGGTCCTCTGTTGGCAGTAATGGCAGTACAAGGGGCGAGTTATACAGAAAACGGGTTTATTTCAGCTCATCCAGGGGCCTGGGGCACACGGCATCATGGGAGAGACAGGAGTGTGCATGTCTGTGCTGCTTTTCCTTTCTTTCCCAGGGTGCTCTACCACTGAGATACATTCCCAGCCCCCCCCCCTTTTGTGGTACTGGGGATGGAACCCAGGGGCCTTCTACCTCTGGGCTATACCCCAAAGACCTATTTTATTTTTATTTGGAAACAAGGTCTCACTAAATTGCTGAGAACCTCACTAAGTAGCTGAGGCTAGCTTCGAACCTGCAATCCTCCTGTCTCAGCCTCCCAGGTACTTAGATTACAAGCGTGCGCCAGCATGCCTGGCTTTTTTCTTTTTCTCTTTTTCTTCTTTTTTTTAATCTTGAGACAGGGTCTTGCTAAGTTGCTGAGGTTAGCCTCCAACTTGCAGTCCTGCCTCAGCCTCCCAGAGTACCAGAGGGCGCAGCCACAGGACCGCAGTTGGCTGGGTGGGTGGGAGGGGAGCATCTCAGGATGGGGATATAGGTGTGCTGGTGTTTGCAGATGGTAGCAGTGAGTTGGGGTTCTGGGGTCCCCCTCATCCTGAAGGAAAGTGGAAGACGAGGCCCCTGCCAAGGGCTCAGATTCATCTTTGACCCTGTGGGGTGAACCCTCTGGGACTTGAGTCACTTGACTCCCGTCACTCCTTTTTAGCAGGTCTCACCCCAGGATGGGGCTCTGGAGTCAGCCTGTGGCAGAAGCATCTGGCCAGCACTAGGCCCACTTGGAGACTGGCCTGCTCCTTTCCTACAGGGCCTGGTCAGCCCCAACAGACCCTCGAGGCCCTGGGCCCAGGGTCCTCCCTGTGTCAGAAAGCCTGGAGACTAGAGGGAGTCTGGGACCCCTAACCCTGTGTGTGGGGCCTCCTGCTTGGCATTCCTCATGTTGGGTCAGTGCAGGTGGATGGGGGGTGGTCTCTAGAGCCAGGGGACTTAGGACTGCCTGGGCCTGTATTCTGTAGCAGCAAGACCCAGTTGGTTAGAAGTACCCAGTGACAGACACGTGCCCCTGGCCATTCCCCAGAAGGTGGTGAGGCTGCAGGTGGGGTCTGGGAGAAAACAGCTTCCTTACATAATGGGGGGCACCAGGGCCAACCAGGCAGGCCCCTCTGGTAGAGATGGGGATGGGGGTGGGGACTGGCCACAGGCAAGCAAGTGGCCAGGAAGGGTCTGAGCCCGTTTTCCAATTTTTGGCCCAATTTCATTCTAAGCGGTTCCCCATCCCCTACACAGAGGAACCCTAAGCCACATGTGGGTTCTATCCCCAGTTCTAGGACTTCTGTCCCAGTGTGTCCTGTCTTGGGGGAGAGGATCCAGCAGAGGAAGGGGGACCTGGTAGAGAAGGGGGAGGAAAAGGGGGCAGAGAGAGGAAAGTGTGGGTAGGATTGGGGTGGACAGAGGACTCTGCCCCCTCTTGTATAAACGAGGCAGCCTGAGCCCAGTGGGCCCTGGGGGTCAGGTGGAGAGGACATGTCCTGGGGTTGGCAGGGGTCCTTGGAGGATAAACTCAGCTGCAAGGAGAACAGGGGATGCAGGGGGAGGGACCTCGGCCTTGCCAGGTATCCCTGGAGAGCCACAGGGCTGAGAAGGGGGATGATCTGCTGGAGAGGGGATCTGGACAGGCCAGCCGGGGCCTCTTGGCCTGGCGCCTCTGTCTGGCCCTAGTCCCGCCCGGCCGCACCCCTGACTCACTTCCTTTGCATGGAACGGAAACCTCCCCAGCGCTTCCTCTGCTCTGGAGGGTAGGAGACTCCTGGGCACCCGCAGGTGTCGCTGCCCCCTCCAGTCCTGAGCTGGCCCAGGAGGTCCCTGATCCACTCACCTCCGAGGGAGACTGCATTTCCTGCTTCCTGAGTTGGAGACCTGCGCAGGGGCCCCAGCTGGGGAGCCCGTGGCAGCTTCAGGTAGGGGGTGGGCTGGAGGCGCAGGGGCTCTGGGCAGCCTCCCCATCTGGGCTGTCCTTCCTTCCTGGGCTTTTCTTTCTATGTTTTGCCCCACCCCTGTCGATATCTGGGGCTCCCTGCTGCTGCTTAGTGTGTTCACTGGGGAGATGTAGGGAAGCCCCCAGTTTTGGGCGTAGGGGGCTGGGAGGCCTGAACTGAGCTCACGGCAGTGCCGGGCCCATTTATAAAAGCACAAATGTTCCGCCGGGCCGCCGCCCCCAAAACTGTCCCTGAGTGTATGGGGTGTCTCTGAACTCGGGATACTGGGGCCTCTTCTCCCCAGAGGCCCCCTGCTTGGCAGGGGCCCCTGGCGCCTGGCAGTCCGGTCGAAGCTGTGGCCCGGGGCGGGCTCGGCTTGACCCTTCTTCACCCCTAATCCGTGTGGGTCGGCCGACTCCTCCTCCAGGAAGCCGGGTTGGCCGCCCGATAAGCTGCGTGCCCCCTCCCCCCAAGCCACTTCCTCAAGTCCCCAGGCCGTTTCTGGGAGGCCCGGAGGGATTTGCATTGGAGCCCGCAGAGCAGCAGCTTCCTGGTCAGTGGGGTGAGGTGGGACCAGGCCCTGGCGTGGGGCAGCCCAGGCCTCACCCCGCGGGTCCCTCAGTGGGTAAGACCGTAAGATTCCTAGAGGCGAGGGTTCCAGGCACCCTCTGGGGAGGACTGTGGCAGGAAATCGGAGACCCCGCCGGTCCTTCTGTTGCAGGGAGAGCGACCTGCATGCCTGGCGCAGCTCCTGCGCTATGGACCACAGCCAACACAGCCTGGAGCCCCCGGCCGCTGCCCCCCAGGCCTCAGGCCCATCAGTGATCGCTCCCGTGCGCGCTGTGCTCCGCCTACGTCGTCGCGTGTGCGTCCTGCGCAAGCGGCGCCTCCTGCTGCCCAGCATGGGGTCCGACTCCGTGATGCGGGTACCCAGGCCCGGCAGCAGCTCCGGGGCACCGCGAGGGGACGACCAGCCGAAATTCTTCACTTTCGACGGCCCGGTGGAGCTGTCCTCCAGGACTCCACGCAAGAGGCGCCGGCGCAGCCGTGTGGTGCTTTACCCTGAGACCTCGCGCAAGTACCGACCGCACGCAGAACGCCGGAGCCGCGCGCAGCGATGCCTGCTGCTGCTCGCGGCCATCGTGGGCTTCCAGGTTCTCAACGCCATCGAGAACCTGGATGATAACGCTCAGCGCTACGACCTCGACGGGCTGGAGAAGGCGCTTCAGCGCGCCGTCTATGGCCAGCCTGCAGCTGTGGGCCGCATCATGGCGCTGCTGCGGGACTACCTAGCTACACACGTGCACAGTCGCCCGCTCCTCCTGGCGCTGCACGGGCCCAGTGGCGTGGGCAAGAGTCACGTGGGCCGCCTGCTGGCAGGACACTTCCGCGCGGTGCTCGAGGACGGCGCGCTCGTGATGCAGTACCACGCTAGGCACCACTGCCCCCAGCCACGTGCCGCGCAGGACTGCCGCGAGGAGCTGGCGCGGCGTGTGGCGAAAGTGGTGGCACAGGCCGAGGAGGAGGAGAAGACCCCTCTCTTGATACTGGATGAGGCGGAGCTCCTGCCGCCGGCGCTGCTGGACGAGCTGCATGGCTTCTTGCAGCCCCAGCGGTCGCATCACTTTCACAATGCCATCTATGTGCTCCTCAGTGGCACCGGTGGCGCGGAGATCACGCGCTTCGTGCTACAGAACGCTTCGCGCGTGTTGCCCCGGCATCCAGACGCTGCCCGCAGTGCCCAGGCCGCGGCGGCGCAGGTGGAAAAGGAGCTGCACGCCAGCCTTCAGGCGCTCCTGGCCCGTGAGCATCCACTGTGGCAGGCTGCGGCCATAGTGCCCTTCTTGCTGCTGGACAAGCGGGATGTGGTCAACTGCTTCCGGGACGAGATGGCCGGCGAGGGCTTTTTTCCTGAGCAGGCCCGCGCAGAGCTCCTGGCTGAGCAGCTCCGCTACTACCGCGTTGCTGGCCGTGAGTTTGCTGTCACTGGCTGCAAACAGGTGGTGGCCAATGTGAACCTCTTGTAGCACAGGGGTGGACACTGTTGGTGCAGCTGGAAGGAAGTCTGGGTTTTGGCCTGGGTAGTTCATCCTGGGAGCTGGGGAGGCTGGTGGAGGTGGCTCTGCTCCGGGCTGCCCTACTTCTTGTTCCATCTAGCCAGCCGGTCTGTCCCTGGGGTCATCAGGAGGGAGCCTCCTTCCTGTCCTTAATCTGGCCCACATTCATTCCTCTGGACCCGTGGGCCCAGCATGTCCCAGGCATGTATGAGGGGTTGTGCCAGTAGGCCCAAGAGGTGGGCATTCAGTTTCCATGGTACAAATGACCTTAGAGGTCAAGCAGCCCCCAAGGTCACACAGCTGGTCCCTAGGGACACAGAGCTGAGGTGTGAACCCAGCTCTGTGGGGTGCTTGCTGCACACCCCAAGGTCTAGGATGCTTCCCAAGGGCCCAGGACCCCCCCCCCCCCACACACACACACTCTTATGGGCATGGGTGTTAACCATGGAAGATCCAGTGGAATTCTCCAGATGCTCTGGAGGGGGACTCAGGCTGACAGTGGTAGGAGGTGGGCCCGCCCTCTTGGATCCCACTGACCTGGCCACCAGTCTGCTCCAGAGCCATGGCTGGGAGAAGCCCTGCATGGATGCCCTGCACCCACTACAGAGGCGAGAGCCTGGGCTCTGGACTCACCCAGTGCTGGGCGGGCCTCACCCCAGCCATCCTGGCCCCTTCCTGGCTGCGGGCTTTACCTGGAGGCCTGCACACTGACAGCAGTGAGTGATTGGGGTCCTGCCGGCCAGCTGCCCACCCTCCCGGCCTGTTTTCCAGGAGCCTTTTGACTGGGCTCACAGGGTGACCATGGGGCAGGACAGGAAGGAGCCCGGCCTGTGCACATCCTTCCAGCACCCACCCGGCTGTGGAGGTGGCTCCTTCTTGGCGGTGTAGCCCCTGGCCTCCACGGTTGTCTCTGGTGCCCCAGCCCTTCCCTTTCCGCCTGTCCACGAGAACGCTCCAGAAGGGCGCTGCGGGCTCACTCGCTCCACCTCCGGAAAGCCCTCCGAGCCTACTCCCTTGGTGGGCGCTTGGACGGCCTCGGTGCTGCCACCTGGTGGCCGCGCCAGGTTCCGCCCTGACCTGGAGAGCGGGCGGCCCACGATAAAATCCTAAAAGCAGGGCTTGAGGGGTGGGTAAGGGGAGATGTCATGCTAGGGTGGAGGATCCCGCTGGGCGGTGCGTCGTGAGAGGCGCGGCTGTGTGCACGCGCGCCACTGTCTGAACTGAATTCGACTCAGCTCTGGGGAGACATACTGGGGCCACTGCTGGAGTGGCTTCCAGGGGTCCCAGGGTCAGTGGGACCCATCTGGTCCTGGAGGTGATATGCAGACCTGGGTAATGCAACGGGGTTGGAGGACTTCTGGCCCCAGGCAGATGGGAGCCCCCAAATTGCCTGGGGGGGTCTCGGCCTGCAGAGCACATCCAGTTCTGCAGACCGGGCGCCTGTGTCCATGCTTCAAGGGGCTGCTAAGAGGTGATGTTGGGGTCCTCCGCACTCCCCAGGAGTCCCAACCATCACCACCCAGCACCCAGCACCCACCATGAGGGCCGGTGCCCAGCCAAGCCTGCGCTGTACATCCAGTCCACACCCACGGAGCCCCTGCTTAGGTCCCAAATCTAAGCCCATGTGCAATCTTGTTTTCTTTTTATTTATTTTAAAAATATTTCGTCGAGGCCAGTTTCTGTGCTTGAGGGGAGTGTGCACTGAGTGCGGTGGGCTTGTACCACACTTGGGAATAAATTGTGCAGTTCAAATCTGACCACCGACTATTTTGGTTTTTGTCCACTGGACCTATTAATAATTGAGAAAGGCATGCAGAAACCTCCATATAATGGTAGAATTGTCATTTTTTCTCTAAGCCTCTATTTGAGAGGCCATACCAGCTAGATGGTGCAGGCCCAGCAAGCTGAGGGAAGTTGGAGGGGCCGGAGTTTCTCAGCTAGCCAGCAGAGCTTTTCAGGAAATCCCTAAACTAAGGAAGTATCTTCTTTAATTGCCCTGGACAGTGCAGAGGGCAGACCTGTGGGAAGCTGCGAATCAGATGATCTCAAAATGGGACAGCTGTTTGCCTCGTGTGCGAGTGAATGCTTTGTGTGCGGTGTCCCTGAATTATTCTTTGAAATCTTCCATGTATCATTATGTAGTAACCTTTTTTTGTGTGTGTGGTACTGGGGATGGAACCCAGGGGCATTCTACCTCTGAGCTATACCCCCAGTCTGATTTTATTTCTTATTTTGAAACAGGGTCTCACTAAGTTGCAGAGGGCCTCACTAAGTAGCTGAGGCTGGCCGCAAACCTGTGATCCTCTTGTCTCAGCCTCCCAAATTCTGAGATCACAGGTGTGCACCACCACGCCTGGCTGACCCTTTTGATTTCTAATAATGGCTTTTTCTTAAAGTCTGTTTTGTCTAATAATGATATAGCTAGTCCAACTTTAATTTTATTTATTTATTTTGGTGCTAGGGGTTGAACCTAGGGCATTCTACCTTCGAGCTATATCCCAGCCCTATTTTATTATTATTTTTTTATGGTACTGGGGATCAAACCTAGGGACATTCTACCTCTGAGCTACATCCCCAACCCTATTTTTATTCTTTATTTTGAAACAGGGTCTCATTAAATTGTGGAGGGCCTTATTAAGTTGCCGAGGATGGCTGCGAACTTGCGACCCTCCTGTCTCAGCCTCCCAAGTACTGGGATTACAAGCGTGCACCACCACGCCTGGCTGGCTTATATTTTATTATATATATGTATATATATATATATATATATATTGTGTGTGTGTGTGTGGTACTTGGGATTAAACCCAGGGGCATTCTGCCTCTGAGCTACACCCTCAGCCCTATTTTATTTTTTATTTTGAAATAAAGTCTCACTAAGATGTAGAGGGCCTCGCTAAGTTTCTGAGGCTGTCCTCGAACCTGTGATCCCCCTATCTCAGCTTCCCAAGTACTGGGATTACAGGTGTGCCCCACCATACCTGGCTTACTTTTTGTTTGGAAACCAGGTCTTGCTAGGTTGCTGAGAGTTTCACTATGTTGCTGAGTCTGGTTTCTTTTTTTTTTTTTTTGCGGTACC
>PVJS01064534.1:0-10205 GCA_004027185.1 Glis glis | reverse complement strand
TGTCTAAAAACAAAACAAAAAAAATTGGATATGTAGTAATAACTTGATTCTTTGAGTTATGTGAAAGTAATTATTTTTCCTCTGTATTTATTAGCAATTAACTAGAAGAATGAAGATAGCTTTTAAAATGGTAAAAATGTAGTGATAACCACAAACATTTGTTTCATCAAAGAAAAGCACTATGTTTTTCAGAAATTATGACTCTTTTCTGAATTAATGATGTCATGAAATACAGGCTTTCTGTTCCTGAAATTCCAGATATTGTCTAGATCACTTCTGGCTGTGTAATATTTATTTTGGCCTCATACAGTTTATCTTTTCAGAAAAATTACACATTTCCTGAAAGAATATGTGTTTTATACTTAATTACATACTTAAAATTTTAATTATTTCAATTGATTTTTCTAATTCTATAAAACAGTACTGCTGACATTTTTCTTTCATTTCTAAATTGTCTATAAATTAATTTCAAACTAGAGAAAACAGATAATATTTCTTATTCCAGTGCTAACATATAGCCACACTTTACAGCATACATGAAGTATGAGGGAATTTAAAAAATTCTAGTGTATCATCATTTCATTATTTATTTAAATGTTATATTCATAGATTTCTCTCTTTTTAAAATAATAATTTGCCACAAAATTAAGATTTTTTATGATTTGAAAAATTAGCAACTTGACAAGTCCCAAGCTTTTGTTGTAGTTGCGGTAATAGTAATCCAATTCTTAGATGTGAGAGGCAAAAAAAATAAATATATAAAAAGCACAAGCATGTAAAGTTATTGTCCCAGCAAAATTCTCATAGTTATTACTTGGTAGATTGCCTCTTGAATGTCAAATCAGAGCTCACTCAACTAGAACTATCTCAGTGATGACTTTTAAGGTTTATAGGATCAAATTTTGCTACACCTGGTATCCTTCAACATCCTTCATGAAAAGAAATTTCTGTACTCAAACTCAGATTCTGAATTCTGCCTACCACTGTGGAAATAACAATTTTCTTTTTGAATTATATTAAATTTTTATTCATTTTACTCTGGCTATTTCTCAATCCATCAACTATTGAACTCCCAGAAGATTAATACATGCAATTTACAATCAAATACAACATTTCTAACACAGTCATCTTGGAACCTTACAGATTTTTTTGCCTCTAAACTCTTAAAAATATTATTACAGAAATTTTCATAATCTGCTCTTGAAAATATAGCATTGGTAATGATTCAGATGATCGTATTATGTTAACCACAAAGTATCCATCATTTGTGTGAACACATTTTGGAAGATCAAGTTTGTAAGAAAAACTATGAAAAATGCAAATTCCCCCATTCATAATAAAGATTGGCTCTTTTGAATATCACTTTAATAAAAAGGATGTGAAAAACTATATTTCTATGTATAGATTATAAATCCATTTAAAATTGCAATGGCATTTGAGCTTATTTAAATGTAAAAATATTACCATAAATGGTTCTCAAAAAGTATTATGCAAATGAAATGGATCTCTAGAATTAGAACTTTGGAAGCAGGTGGATAGTGGTATGAAAAAGTTTAACTTGATGCTAAACACTTCACATGAGAAGTGAATAGTCTTAATTTTCACTAAGCTCTTTCTGATGGAAGAGCAAGTTCAATAGCCAAAAAATGGCCTTTAATTTTTAATTAAATATAAGCCTAAAAGACATGTGATTTGAAGACATCTTTGAGCATGATTTAATAGTTCATTAATACTTGTCTGAATCTTGTCTTTCAGCTTAGCGCACATTAATGGAACTCCAAAAAAAGAAGCTTTAGAATATATCTACATATAATTTAATTGATCTAATCTTATAATTGTGAAGTCACCTAATGCAACCTTTACTTCCTTTACTTATGAAATAGTCCCATACATTACTTCTACAAAATGGTCATTGAGCTTGTGCTAGAACATTTTTATTGAAGAGAGTAACTTACAATTTTTCAATATATTAATGAAGAGATGTAACTTCAGGAAAGTTTTTATGCTCCCTGGAAAAGTGTCTCCTTTTAAATTCAATCCATTGGTCCTCTTTCTGCCTCTTGGAAAGAACTGATGAGTTGATTCTAGGTTTATCCAACAGTTTCTCATTTGCCATAATTAAAAATATTTTATTATTATGGTTTCCTTTTAAGGAATGTTATCTGGTTTGTTAATGTTTCTCTGAATATTTGCAGTCAAAAGGGCATTTTTACATAAGGTTTATAAAAAAAGAGAGATAACATAAGGAATGTCATTACAAATAAGTTGCGTAAATGTGTGTATTTTGTATTGTATCTATATACATAAATATTTTTATAGCATTTCATTATAAATGAATAGCAATTTGAAATATTACCAGTATTTAGAACAGTTTACTGGTCATGCTAATAACATTTCACAGGAATTATGTGAAATGTGGCCTGTTGGGACAAGGTGACATCAATTGATAATTAATTATGAAAGATATTGTTGTGGGATTATTAAAGAGATTCATGGGTTCTTTTAATTAAAAATGAGCCTCCAGATACCAAATCTCCCTCCCAGAAGCAGTCACTTTTACCAGTTTGTGTGCCCTCTCCTATAAATATTGTAGCTAGTACTGCTTTTTAGAAATGTTTTCTCTCCTAAGAGTAAGTTTTAGATAATGCTGCATGTAAATACAGTAACAGACAGGTGAAATGATTATGAGCAGAGAAGAAATAGAATTATCTGAGATTTGAATTGCTTTCACTTTGACATCTGATAATTTCATGTACATGAGAAATGGTATGTTCACCCTTTAGCCTTTTTAGTTTCAAAGATGATAAGGATAAATCTGTCTCCTGCTGGGAAAATTTCCAAAGAAGTGATAGAGTTTTCAAAATATGATAGTCAACAATTCTAAAGATTTTCTTCTCAAATAGAATGAGGTGGTTTGCAAACTAATCATTTGATAGAGATTATAGTTTTTCTATAGGAAATGGGTTTTTAGATCTAAATTGTCAGTGCTGTGCTGTGCCTTTACTTATTCCTGTGATTGTTTGCAGATATTACAATGCCCTTGGATGTGGAAATTTCATGAAGATTGATAAAAGCTTCACAATGAGTGAATGGACTCACAACTAAATCCTCTGGGAGATTATATTTACTGCAGAATGCACTTTGCTGAATTGGTTTTTATCCTTAAATAATTGTCCTTGAATAATTATTTGAACTTCTTGAGTAAATAAGTTCCAAAATCTGCTTCAACTTTTGTTCTGTATTTTCTCATTTTTATATCCTCAAGAGGAGCTACAGTTAATTGTGCCATGAAATCTTAAATTACGACTTGACTTCTGAGCGTTAGTAGAAAAGAATTGTTTTCTACATGTTAAGTTATGCTGTGTTACCAGATATTCCTGTTTCTGTGATACAGATACATCGTGTTGCAATCCCCTTTTGGAAATACATTCAATACATATTTATGTAATATTTGTGATTATCCTCATCATTATGATTTAAAAGTAAATGTTTATATGTTCTCACTTTCTTGTAGTTACTTTATTTATTTATTTATTTATTTTTTTTTTTGCAGTACCAGGGATTGAACCCAGGGGCGTTCTACCTCCGCGCTACACCTCCGGCCCTATTTTTTTATACTTTATTTTGAAACCGGGTCTCACAAAGTTGCAGAGGGCCTAAGTAGAGAGAGAGAGAGAGACAGGGGGAGAGAGAGAGAGAGAGAGAGAGAGAGAGCGCTGAGGCTGGCCGCGAACCTGGATCCTCTGGTCTCCGCCTCCCAAAGTACTGGGATTACAAGCGTGCGCCACCATGCCCAGCTTGTAGTTACTTTAAAGATTAGTAAATGATTATGTTTAGCTTCCTTTACGAGAGGTTTCAGTCATTTCAGGCTGCTGTAGAAGACACCATAGATTTTTTGCTTTAAACAACAAACATTTGTTTCTCAGTTCTGGAGGCTGAGAAGTCCAAAATTAAGATGCCAGTAGATCTGAGTCTGATGAGGGGACCCTTTCTGGTTTTCAGATAGCCACCTTCTTACTGTATTCTTACAAGGTGGTGGAAGTGAGAGAGGAGAAGTCGTGTGTGTGTGTGTGTGTGTAGATTTTTAAGGTTACTAATCCTATCATAAAAGCGTCACCCTCATGATCTAATTACTCCAGAAAGACCCCATTTCCAAATGCTATCATATTAGGCATTAGGTTTTTGAGATATGACTTGGAGAGACACATTCAGCCCATAGAATTTCTCAAAGTGGATCATAAGCCTATATGTAGAACATAAAACTATAAAGCTTTTAAAAGATAATATAAGAAAAACCTCTTTGGTATGGCAAGGACCTTTTAGATAGAATGCCAAAAACACAACCCATGAAAGAAAGAATTAACAAACTATGCTGTATTAAAATTAAAAACTTTGATTCTGAGAATTACACTGTCACCTAAAAGAAGTCAAGCCAAAGATGGACAGAGAATATTCACCAAAACATAGGTAATAAAGGACTATTACCTGCTATATGAAGAACTCTTAATAACAAAACAAAAAACCCATTAACAAATGGCACAAACATCCTAACAGACAACTCACTGAAGCAAATATATGGATTGAAAATAAGCCCATGGAAAGATGTTCCACATCACATGTCATTAAAGAAATGAAAATTAAAACAATAATATGTCACTATATACTTAATAATGGCCAATACCCAGAACTCTAAAAACACCAAATGCAAAATAGGATGTGGAGTAACAAGAACTCTCATTTATTGTCGGTGGGAATGCAAATTTGCCCAGTACCGCGCCAAAAAAAAACAAAAAACAAAAAACAAATTGGCCCAGCTACTTTAGAACAAAATTTGGCAGTTTCTTTCAAAACTAAATATATTTTTATTATACAACTTAGCAATGGTACACCTTTGTATTTAGCCAAATGAGTCGCAAAATTAAGTCCCCACAAAAATCTTTCCATATATGTTTATGGCAGCTTTATTCATAATTGCCAAAACCTCGAGGCAAGTAAGAAGTTCTTCAGTAGGTGAATGGATAAACTATTACATAATCTATTCCATGGAATACTATTCAGCACTAAAAAGAATTGAGCTATCAAGTCATGACAAGACACATAAGAAATGTAAATGCACATTACGAAGGAAACAAAACCAATGTTTGAAGGCTACATGATTGTATTACTATAACTATACAGAGTTCTGAAAAAGCAAAATGATGAAGACAGCAAAAATATCTGTGATTGCCAAGGTATAAACAGAAGAAGGGGAAGGATGAATAGGCAGGGCAAGGGGGACTTTTAGGGTAGTGAAACTATCCTAATACCATAATGGTGGGTACATGTCATTGTTCATTTGTCAAAACACAGCGACTATGCAGCACCAAAAGTGAACTCTAGTGTAAAGTCTGCACTGGGGGCAATGACACGCACACCTGTTGTAACAGATGTACCAGTTAGGCTAGACTAGAGCGAGGGGAGCCATGCATGTTAGCCATGCACATGTGGAACCAGGGTGGATATGGGAACTTGCTATACTTGCTGCTTAATTTTGCTTTGAGCTAAAAACTGCTGTGAAACATAAAATTCATTTAAAAGGAAGCAGAATAAATTGCATCCATTAACAACTTGCAGCTAAACAAATAAATATATCTTAAGGCAGAAAATTTTGAAAATGTGAAATAAAAAAATGCTAGTAACAGAAAAACAAAAAGAACGTGTACCATATTTTTTTTGGCATACTTGTATAACTATTTTTTCTTCACTAAGAATTTCATGTAACTGTCATCTTTTCAAAAATCACATTTCAACAATGGTTAATTTCACATGCTTCCAAATCACAGTAAGCAAATATTATGCTAGATTGGGTCTAATATTAATATAATTGCATTGCTTTTTTAAAACGAAGAACAGGAAAAAAAAACAAAGAGAAAATTGTGGAAGTGATCATCTTAGATAAAAAGAGTGGTGAGGTTTCCATCAATATTGTGATAGGATTTGCAAGCAGTTCTTATTAATTAAAACTAAGTTTTTATGCTCAAATGAACAGATCATTGGTAGTCAAACTGAGTAATTACTAGAAAATATCAATAAAACAGATTTTTTAAAAATCACAGCTTAATCACTATCAATGCATCAGGTGTATAAATCACAGGAAACAAATGTGCTAAGGCCAATGAACAGAACTCAGTGGGAATAGTTGTAAGCTTCCCACAGCAGCTCTGTCATGGGGACTTGTAACTGGAATGATCATATGCTTTATTTTATAAATTCTGCTATACAGTTGTTTCATTGTTGACTGTACTAGTGATGAAAGAAGCTATTTTATAAGAAAGTAATTTAATTTTGATCCCATTATGTCCTCTGCAGTTGTGTTTACTTTGGGGGCCAAAAGAAAATTGCATTTTGATTACTTGATATTACTTAAACAATAAAAATATAAAAGGGAAATATGTGTAACTCCCGTAGGGTACAGTTATTTTTGCAATGTTAGAGGATGATATAAACTATGTGTTCAATATAACATAGGAAATGGTGTTTATGCTTTAATTGTAGAAAACGGTGGGTTTTCTAGTAAGATGATGGCTCGAATTTACAAAGCCTAGTGGATACAGAAAGAGTAGGGCCCACAGAAGTCTTAGAGATGGTGCAGAATCAGAAAGATGCCATTAGGGAGTTATAAGAGCAGTCTGAGGTTAACTACACAGGTACCCTAAGTCTGAACTCTGGTGAGGAAATACATGGCACCAGGTGCACAGGAAGCAAAAGGTCACAAATATAAAATTGGCTACTAGAATCTCAGAGGAGAAGTAGTTATAGTTACATTTTCATTAACCCATAAATCAATCCACTCTGTTTTCATGGGCATTGCATACAAACTATAATCGCTAAGATCTTGTTCATTGATTCAGTAATGATTGCTAATCTAGAAGAGAAAATATTTTTCTTCATTATGTTGCTGATGGACTTGCCAAATACCTGGGTAAGATCACTTGGTATTAAGAGTACAGAAAAAAATAATCCCTGGTCAACTCACACAAGCAGAGTTTTATAAGTATTACACTACTCAGTAGTGGATTCAGACTGTGGCAAGTTAGTTGCTTAGATTAATATTTTTTAAAGATACGTTTTCTATTGGGGATTTAAAGTAAAATCCCACTGTTACTAAATTACAAAGTTTTAGCACTTTCAAACCTCCCCCACAAAAAAGTATTAAGAGGGCATAGATGTAATAATTAAATAATATAAATATCTATATTGTTTTGAAAATGAATCTTTATTAAGTTTTCAAAATTTTCCTGACTCAAATATTCATTTCGTTGCCATTACATATATCAGCAAAAACTATATCCTGGCAAATTAATCATAAAAAATGACAATTTGTATAGTGTCTTCCTATAATTAGTTACTTCCCACAAATGGTTACTTACAAATCCAGAAAAAATATTGTATCATATTTCTTAAATGATTAAATGTATTATAATTCTAATTCATGGAGTATCCAGTTCTATGTTCGTATGGGTATTTGTATGAGCATCATTACCCTTGGCCTAAATATTAATGGTAATTTTAAAGAATATAAGGAAGAGTCATATAACAGAAAAATACTTTTTAAAGGGGATTTTCAATATACAATAAATATCAATGAGTGATTAATTAAATGGTAATCACTATTGCCCAGAGATTCCCAAGCTTAGAGTATGCAGGTGTAATATCCTTATGCAGTGCTTATCTTTGAATGATTTATCTCACTCACAGTATTAATAACCTGGTTTCTAGATATTACTTTCCTTGCATGAGCAGAGCCCTGGGTGATCATAAAGGCCATTGCAGAGCTAAATTGAGGAAAAGATTTCATATACTGGTCTTTTCATTTTTTAGCTGATTTTCTCATGAAACCTGATGTCACTCCCTAGCCTCTCTCCAGAAATTAATTTCACATGATTGAAACTCATCAGCATTTTGCATTAGTTGGGACATGCCTAAGAATGTTAACTATGGAAATAGGTACTACCTGTTTAAATTTAAATCACTAGCCCTTCCTATTAGCAAAGCGAACACTGACTTAGCACAGTTCCCTTTTAGGCAAAATTAAAGGGTACTGTGTATATATAGGGAACCCAGGAGAGTCTTTTGAACTTTCAAAAGATCAAGTAAACAAGGTAATAACCTTGTGTCTGTAGCATTGCATATAAGGAGTGGCTGGATAAAGATTTTTTTGTTGTTGTTCACATGAATAAGTGGTCTTATATGACATTATGTCAATAGGGATGACAAGTCTTTGAGTGTAACAAAATTGGTTAAGCTTCTGCTGTACTTGTTTTTGTTTTTGTCTGTTTTTAAAATCACTCCATTAGGAAACATTATAAAGTTTTAGAAAATCTTCAGTGCACCATTTTTTAAAACAGAATAATATATATAGCATATTCACTTGAGTTCTCAAGCTTCCTAAATATTTGCAGATAAAGGGGCAATATTGTTATTTTTCTCATTAGTAAGCATGGAAAAATATGCATGCATTCTCTGAAAATGGGAAGGAAATGTTCAAAAGATTACAACTCAGCAGTGCTAAATTAAAAGAGTGATAATATATAAATTAAATTTGTTTGTAAAAAAAAGGATACATCTATTCCTCAGACTTTTCTTTAAAATTCAGAAAGCATCAGACATTTGTGAGAAATAATTTATGAAGATGATTCTTCTTTGGTAGTGATAAACAACACTAATATTTATCTTCAAATGCTATTTTTATACTCTTATTGGTGCATTATAATTATACATCATAGTGAGATTCAAAGTGATACATTCATATATGCACACATCACTTGGTGTTTTTCTTTTCCTATCCCACCCTGCTTCCTCCTCCTCAAATGCAATTTTAGCTATCCATGCCATAACACATTTTTTATTAATCTACTTTATTCTGGCATACATGCTTATGATATATGACCATGTAGAAGAATAAGCCATATTTTAAGAGACATTTATTACATTTCAAGAATAAACTTTTAATATCATGTCAAGATAGAGATTCTGATATAAGATTAGCTGAATAAGAGTGCAGCACAGAAAAAAATGCTTATTTTTCCTAAACAACTTTTAAAGTCTTTAAGATAAACTTCAAAATTAGCTAACTCTTGGCCATAAAGACTGTAGACAAGGCAAAATGCTTTTGTAGCTTTTTCTTGTATGTGTAATTTAGATATTCAACACTGTGTTAGTATATCAATTATTTGTTTATTCAGAAGTATCCCCTAAGCAGTTTGATAGATTGAAAATATTTTGTTAATTTTTAGCAATAAGGACTGAGGATGTGAGACAAGTTAAAATACCTAAATTTATAGAGAGCTGAGCTGATTTCAGAACACTGTAGAGACTGTTTTATTTATACAAAAAGACTATTTTCCAATATTAAGGAATATTTTGGTCCTTGCTTTAACTGAATTTATGACACAAGGAATTGCAGGCATGCCTAGTTTTATTGTGCTTCACAGATATTTTACAAATTGAAGGTTTGCAGCAACACTGCCTTGAACAAATCTCGTGGTGCAATTTTTCTCACAGTATGTCCCCACTCCATGCCCCTGTGTCACATTTTGATAATTTCTATAATATTTCAGAACATCTTAATTATTATTGTATATCTGTGAAGATAATCCATGAACAGTCATCTTATGGTCTGAATATAGAATGTCCCCTGGAAATGTTCAGAGGCAAAATAATTAAATCAGGGCTCTAATCTCATCAGTGTACAGATCCACTAAATGGGTTTACTGCGTGGTAACGTAGGGAGGTGACATGTGGCTGTAGAAGGGAGGTCACTGGCATGTGGCCTTGGAGACTGCATCTGTCCCTGGTCGATCCTTGTCACCTGTTCTCTGCTTTCCAGCTGTCATGAGATGAGCTGCTGTCCTGTTACACACACCAAGCTGTCATGATGTCTGCCTTAGAACTGGCAACTACGGACTGTACGTCTGAAACCTTGAACCTAAATAAACCTTTCCTCTCTGTGTGGTTTGTGCCAGGTATTCTGGTCACAGCGATGAAAAAACAGACTAAAACAGTCATCCTTTTGTTACTATTGTAATTGTTTTGTGGGGTCAAAAACCTTACCTGTAGCCAGGCGTGGTGGTGCACGCTTGTAATCCCAGTACTTTGGGAGGTGGAGACTGGAGGATCCGGGTTCGTGGCCAGCCTCAGCTCTCTCTCTCTCTCTCTCTCTCTCT
>PVJS01064533.1:0-10206 GCA_004027185.1 Glis glis | reverse complement strand
AAAAAAAAAAAAAAAAAGAGAGCCTGGCATAGTGCCACACCCTTGTAATCCCAGTACTTGGGAGGCTGAGACAGGAGGATCACAGGTTCGTGGCCAGCCTCAGCTACTTAGTGAGGCCCTCCGCAATTTTGTGAGACCCTGTTTCAAAATAAAGAATAAAAAAATAGGGCTGGGGGTGTAGCTCAGAGATAGAATGCCCCTGGGTTCAATTCCCAGTACCGCAAAAACAAAGAAAGTTACCTCTTATCCCTTTATTTAATATTTGTTTTACAAAATATACATATATACATTTTGATTTTCTACACAACATATACATGGCCATCTAGCACTTGCTGTAGTGCTTTTTAAAGTTTTCATTTGTGTGCTTTAAACTTTCCTTAAAACAAACAAATCTGGTACAGAGAAGAATACTTTTCCTTTTTCTTTTTTTTTTTTTGGTGTGTGGTATTGGGGATTGAATCCAGGAGCATTCTACCTCTGAGCTACACCCCCAGCCCTGTTTTATTTTTTATTTTGAAACAGGGTCTCACTAAGTTGCGAAGGGCATTACTAAATTGCTGAGGCTGGCTGCGAACCTACGGTCCTCCTATCTCAGCCTCCCAAGTACCCAGGGCTTGTTTTGAGTAGCATATGTTTAATGTTTTGTTTTGTACTGGGGATTGAATTCAGGGGCATTCCACTTCCGAGTTATACCCTCAGCACTTTTCATTTTTTGTTTTGTTTTGTTTTGTTTTGTTTTGTTTTGTTTTGTTTTGTTTGCGGTACCGGGGATTGAATGCAGGGGCGTTCTACCTCCGCGCTACACCCCCGGCCCTATTTTTATACTTTATTTTGAAACCGGGTCTCACGAAGTTGCGGAGGGCCTCACTAAGGAGATCGAGAGAGAGAGAGAGAGAGAGAGAGAGAGAGAGAGGGAGGAAGAGAGGGAGAGGGAGAGAGAGAGAGAGAGCGAGCGAGCTGACACTGGCCGCGAACCGGGATCCTTCGGTCTCCGCCTCCCAAAGTACTGGGATTACAAGCGTGTGCCACCACACCCGGCTCGTCTTTTATTTTGAAACAGGGGCTCAGTAAATTGCTGAGGCTGGCCTTGAACCTGTAATCCTCCAGCTTCAGCTTCCCAAGTACTAGGTGTGCCATCACACCCAGTTTAATTTTAATTTTTTGAAAATATGTGTTCAATAAAGAAAGTTGAATTGTACATGGTTAAAAGCAAAAATTGTCCAGTAGTCCACCAATCAGTGATAACCAGTGTTGGTGATAACCAGTGTATATGACATAATTTCCTCATTTTAAAAGGAAGAATAATATTTCATTGTGTATGTATTCCATATTTTCTGTATCCATTCATCTATTGATGGACATTTGTGCCACTTCCACTTTTTTTTTTTCTGTACTGGGGATCGAACCCAGGGGTATACTACCTCCGAGCTCCACCCCCAGCCCTATTTTTTAGTCTTTATTTTGAAACAGGGTCTCACTAAGTTGCGAAGGGCCTCACTAAGTAGCTGAGGCTGGCCACAAACCTGCAATCCTCCTGTCTCAGCCTCCCAAGTACTAGGATTACAAGCGTGCGCCACCACGCCTGGCTTCCACTTTTCTTTTGAGACAGGGTCTCACTATGTTGCCCAGGCTGGTCTTGAACTTATAAGTTAAAGTGATCCTCCCACCTCAGCCTCCCAAGTAGCTGGGACTATAGGCATGCACCACTACACGTGGCTGGCTTCCATATCTTGATTATTGTGAATAGTGTTGCTATAAATGTAGATGTGTGCCGGGTGTGGTGGCGCACGCTTGTAATCCCAGTACTTTGGGAGGCGGAGACCGGAGGATCTGGGTTCGCGGACAACCTCAGCTCTCTCTCTCTCTCTCTCTCTCTCTCTACTTAGTGAGGCCCTCTGCAACTTCGTGAGACCCGGTTTCAAAATAAAGCATAAAAAAATAGGGCCGGGGGCGTAGTGCGGAGGTGGAACACTCTGCGTTCAATCCCCGGTACTGCAAAAAAAAAAAAAATGTAGATGTGCAAATATATACCAACAAGTGCAATTGCTGGGTCATATGGTAATTCTATTTTTAATTTTTTGAGAAATCATCTTACTGTTTTCCATAGCAACTTACCGTTTTACATTCTCACCAAGAGTGCCCAAGAGTTCCAATTTCTCCACATCCTTACCAACAGTAGTTATTTTCTGTTTCTTGATAGTAACCACCCTTCATATGGGTGTGAAGTGATATCTTGTGTTTTGCTTTGCATTTATCTAATGACTTGAGATGGTAAGCACCTTTTCATATGCTTGTTGGACATTTGTGTAGATCATCTTTGGAGAAGTGTTTATTCAAATGTTTTGAATTATTTAGTTTTGCTGTGCTGGGAATTGAACCCAGGGGTGCTCTATCAACCTAAGCTCCCTCCTGGTGCTTTTTATTTTTTTTATTTTGAGACAGGTTCTTGCTCCATTGTCGAGGCAGGCCTCAAGCTTGCGATCCTCCTGCCTTAGCCTCCTGAGCCACTAGGATTACAGGTTGTGCACCACTAGACCTAGCCTTGACGTTCAGGTTATTTGGAGGGTTTCTTTTGGTTGTTGAGTTGAGGGATTTTTTTTACACATTCTGCATA
The DNA here is from genome assembly GCA_004027185.1 of Glis glis. NCBI lineage: Eukaryota > Metazoa > Chordata > Mammalia > Rodentia > Gliridae > Glis > Glis glis. The sequence goes on along the minus strand of PVJS01064533.1, from coordinate 7,592 downwards.
TTAATCCTTTATCAGATATATGATTTGCAAATATTTTCTCCCATTCTGTAGGTTGCCCTTTCACTCTGTTGATTGTGTTCTTTGATGAAGTCTCTAAGTTTGATATAGTCATATTTGCTTATTTTTGCTTTTGGTACCTGTGACCTTGGATTCATATCAAGGAAATCATTGCCAAGGTCAATGTCATGAAGATTTTCCCCAATATTTTCTTTTTGGAATTGTAGTGTCGTGTCTTATACTTAGGTCCTCAATCCATTTTGTGTGCATGTGTGAGTGCGTGCGTGCGTGTGTGTGTGCGCGCGCGCACAGGTGTACCCACCCAGTACTGGGAATTGAACCCAGGGGTGTTCTACCTCAGAGCTACGGCCCCAGCCCTTTTTATTTTTCATTTTGAAAAGGGTCTTGTTAGGTTGCTGAGAGTCTTGTTAAGTTGCTGAGGCTGGTCTCAAACCTGAGATCCTCCTATTTCAGCTTCCCAATCACTGGGGTTATAGGTGCATGCCATTATGCCAGGCTTTTAGTTAATTTTTATACAAGGTGTAATGTAAGAGTCTAGCTTCATTGTTTTTGGAGCACCAGTTTTCCCAAAATCATTTGTTAAAGAGACTATCCTTTTCCCATTGAGCAGTCTTGGCACCCTGGTTAAAGATCATTAAACCACATATGTGAGTGGTGATGGGGGAGGGGAGGTCTGTTTCATTGGTCTACATGTCTATCTTTATTCTAATACTACACTGTTTTGGTTACAGTAACTTTGTAATATATTTTGAAGTCAAGACATGTAAGATCTTTAACTTCTTTCTCCAGATTGTTTTGACTATTTGGGGTCCCTTAAGATTCCATATAAATTTTAGGATGGTCTTTCTTTTTCTGCAAAAGATAGCTTTGGAATTTTGCATTCAATCTACAGATTGCTTTAGGTAGTAGTCCAGTTTTTGTATTGATTCTTATTGCCAATTTACATTCCCAGCAGCAGGATAAAGGATGTCTACCCTCACATGTAAGTGCAGCTAGCTGTTGGAGGATGCCTTGTTATGAATCATTTTCTCTCAGAATTTAGAAGGATTGCTCTATTGCTCCCAAGCTCTTGTTGCTATGAGACCTAGTTGGAGATGAAGGTATCCCAGGAAAATAAATGTTCTTCTAATTCAAAATCCTTCAAATGTCCCCAGTTGCAGAGACTGACTAGATGCTCGCCAATCCAGTGTCTTTGTGGGTTCACAGAACATTACAAACTCCAATCATGTTATAGTCAAATTAGAAACATCTGCCTAGTCTTGTACCAAGGAGTGTAGATAGAAATGACATCAAACTCTTCTAGTTGTAGCCCTTCAACTCCCCCAGCAAATCCTTCCATAAAGGACCCTTAGAAGACAGACCCATGTGACAGAGGAAGGCTGGAGGGAGGCTAACAACCCTCAGAGGACTGTGACATAGTGAACAATGAAACACTGTGTAAAGCAACTGAGATTTTGTAGTTGTTAATCATAACAGATAGTTGGTAAAGATCTGATTGGGTTTGATTTTTTTATTTCTTTTCTAGAAACTATTAGATCTTTTCTTATTTTCTCTCTCTCTCTCTCCTCTCTGTGTGTGTTACTGGGGACTGAACCCAAGGGCACTCTACCACTGAGCTACACCCCCAGCCCTATTTTATTTTTTATTTTGAAATAGGTTCTTCCTAAGGTACCATTCACTGGCCTTGAACCTGCAGTCCTCCTATCTTAACCTCCTAAGTACTGGAATTACAGGCATGTGCCACTGTGCCTGGCTCTTTTCTTTATTTCTAATATTCTGATAGTAGCTAAATTTTCTTAGTGAAAATATTTTCCTTCTAATTGTACTGAGTAATTTCTTGGCATTTTCAATCTGGAAACACATGTCTTTTAGTTCATTTCCTTGAGTATTTTATTGATATATCCTCCCCTCCCTTTTTTACCTGACCTTACTTTACCGAAATAAAATTAATTGGACGTTGGATGTTATAGTTACCCTTTTTGTTCTACCTTCTGAGAGATTTCTCAACTTGATCTTCTATATTTTTCATAAATCATTGAACCCAGGGGCATTCTATCTCCGAGCTATACCCTTACCCCCCCCTTTTTTTTAAATAGGGTCTAAGTTGCTAAGGGCCTCACTAAGTTGCTGAGGCTGATCTCAAACCTGCAATCCTTCCACCTCAACCTCCCAAGTCCTGAGATTATAGGTATGTACCACCACACCCAACCTAATGTCTTCTTAATTATAAAGGTGATCACAAAAATAAAATTGCAGCCAGGCACAGTGCCACATTCCTGTAATCCCAGTACTTGGGAGGCTGAAACAGGAAGACACACGTTTGAGGCCAGCAAGCAGTAACTTAGCAAGACCTGTTTCAAAGTAAAAAATAAAATAGGGCGGGGGTGTGGCTCAGAGGTAAAACCCACCCTGGGCTCAATCCTCAGTACCACTAAATAAATAATTACATTAAATAAAAATTATCATTATAAAAACAATTCACTTAGCAGAAATTAAATAAATATATAAACTCTCATACCACTTTTTTGGCCATTCCACTTTTAAATCAGGATATCGAGCTGGGCGTGCTTGTAATCCCAGTAGTTGGGAGGCTGAGACCAGAGGATCCCGGTTCTCAGCCAGCCTCAGCTACTTAGTGAGGCCGTCTGCAACTTAGTGAAACCCTGTTTCAAAATAATTAAAAATAGGCCTGGGGGGGTGTAGCTTGGAGGTAGAATGCCCCTGGGCTCAATCCTCAGTGCCAAAAAATAAAAAATAAATAAATAAATTAGGATACCAATATGGCCATACTAATGGTGAGAGTTTAGAGACAAAATTTCTGTTATACTTTGATTTTCAGAAAATGACCATAAGAAACTGGGATATAAAACTGGAGAGAATGAAGCCGGGCGTGGTGGCGCACACTTGTAATCCCAGTACTTTGGGAGGCGGAGACCAGAGGATCCGGGTTTGCGGCCAGCCTCAGCTCTCTCTCTTTCTCCCTGTCTCTCTCTCTCTCTCTCTCTCTCTCTCTCTCTACTTAGTGAGGCCCTCCACAACTTCGTGAGACCTGGTTTCAAAATAAAGTATAAAAAAAAATAGGGCCGGGGGTGTAGCGCGGAGGTAGAACGCCCCTGGGTTCAATCCTCAGAACTGCAAAAAAAAAAAAAAAAAACTGGAGAGAATGTATGTATGTATGTATGTATGTATGTATGTATGTATACCGGGGATTGAACCCAGGGCTCAATCTGGGCTACATCCCCAGCCTCTTTTTATTTTTGAAACAGGGTCTCGCTAAGTTGCTGAGGCTGGCCTCAAACCAGCAATTCTATCTCAGCCTTCCAAGTACTGGGATTTACAGGTGTGCCCCACCTCGCCCAGCTGAGAGTTGCCTATTTTAAACTGTTGTCCCGGTAGTAGGGCAAGGATTTGAATTTTTTTTCTAGGTTAAAGGAGTATAATTTAACAAACCAGGACAGTGTGAGGCTTAATATGGATATTCCTAGTTTGTGATTATAAATCTAGACACCACCTAAGATGGAGAGATCATCCTATGTAGCAATTGGAACCATCTGATATGACAACCTAGAGAGGACTTGGTTGATTGCATAATCCCGGGGAATGGTTAATTTCCATAAAGTCCACCAAGTGTTCTGTAGCTATCTTGTTCAATATTACAAAGATGATGCTTTAGTTCAATTAGAAGAAACTGACAGGCCTGGGGGGGCTGGGGGTGTGGCTTAGTAGTGAACAAGACCCTGGGATTAATCCCCAGCACTGAAAATAAAAGAAAAAAGAGAAAGAATAAAGAAAAGGGGGGGAGTGACATGAGGCTTTCACCATGCTTCTAAGAAAAGAATATAGAATATGAGTTACTTTGCCACTGGCCATCAGTCTCAGATGTCAGATGACAGGGACTAAGGGGGAAAGTATAGTAAGTACCCAGGTACTCAGATATATGCGTGGACTGTGGTTAAAACAGTGTTCTTAATCAATGTTCTTAATCAAAGGGGGGATGCTACCTCCAGTTATCACTGAGAACAGGGAGATCCCACAGATTGCAGACAGAAGTACTGAATTTGCTGAAGTGTAGGAGATCCAGGTGGAGATACTAACGAGTATTAGACACACTGATGAATATAGTCTGGATCACCTAGTGTTGGCCTCCTGGTGTCTATCTATTCAGAGTTCAGGTGATGGTAGTGAAGAATTCCATAGAAAGAAAAATGTTACCAGGTCCTAGGTCAGAGGCCTGACACCGAGGATCCAACAGATCAGGTCTGGCCACTTGCCCCAAAACCAAACAGGAAAGGTCATGGTGAAAAGCGCGAAAGGAATTTTAATCAGTGTGGCTACACCGGGAAAACAAGGAGACCTGTGTCCTTAGCCCTGTTTTCCAGGGGCTGATGATGACTTTAAGATTTTATAGAAAGGGGAACAAGGGCAAGGGTTGAGAGTTTACATAGATGGAGGCTTTTCACAGATGCCGAATCAGGTGATCCCTGTTCAGGTGTGGTCTCCTCCATCATTAGCTCAAACTTGGTCAGGTGGGGCCTTGTTCCATAGAAGAGAGTTCCTGTTGACTGGGAGGTAACTTGGACTCATCACAGATGTTTATGATCAGACCTTGTTCCTGGAATTCACAGTGACTCAGAGCAAGGGAGATGGTTGCAAAATGGCGGCAGAGATACCACATCTTTAATCCTGCTTTTAGCCACCCGTTGGATGTTTTCAGGCAAAAGAGTAAATCCTTGGTACAAAAATGCAGGTTGTGTAATCGACCAGTGTATGATTTCCACTTGCGCTGGATATCTCCCTTTTTCTCATCTCAATCCACTTCCTACCCTCTTCCTCCTTTCTCTGTACCCTAAAAAATACTGAACTTCCTGAGTCCTTTACCCTTGGCTTTCTGTTGCATTTGGCCAATGGGAAAGCAGAAAGTGAGGGCAAGGCATTACTCCTCCGCCTGCTCCCTGACTGCAGGTTCCCTGTGGGAAAGGCCAGGGCTGCTACAACTGCAACTACTCTCACCAGGTTCTAGTAAAGGGCCCTCTCATTCCTCCAGGTGGGGTGAGGGTAACAACGACTGCACAGGGTCTTTATCACAGAATGTTTCACCTTCCCTAAGGATTCATGTAAGCCTGCCCAGAGCTTTGTAAATAGCCTGGCCATCATATCTTCTATTCTATTCCATTGGTCTATTTGTCCTTGTGCCAACACCATGCAGTTTTGGTTTCTATAGTTCTGTAGTGTAATTTATGATGCCCCCTGCATGGTTCATATTACTTAGGATTCCTTTTGCTATTCTGGGTCTTCTGTTCTTCCATATGAATTTTAGAACTTTTTTTTTCTAGCTCTGTGAAGAATGGCTTTGGTATTTTAATAGGAATTGCACTCAATCTGTAGATTATTTTTGGTAGTATAGCCATATTGACAAGATTTATTCTACCTACTCAAGAACATGGGAGGTCTTTCCATCTTCTAAGGACTTTTTCAATTTCTTTTTTCACTGTTCTGTAATTTTTTTGTAGAGGTCTTTTATCTCCTTGGTTAGATTTATTCCTAAGTATCTAATTTTATTTCTTTAGGCTACACTGAATGGAATTTTTTTTTCCAGGCTTCTTTTTTGGTGGATTTGTGGTTTGCGTATAGAAAACAATTGGTTTTTGTAAGTCAATATCTGGCTACTTTGCCGAATTTGTATATCAGCTCTAGAAGTCTTCTGGTTGAGTTTTTTGGGTCTTCTAAGTATAGAATCATGTCATCTGCAAACATAAATAATTTCACTCTTTCTTTCCCTGTTTGTATCCCTTTAAGTTTTTTCTCTTGTCTACTTTAGGCAAAAGGACTGAGGCTAAAGGACTCCATGCATCTTGTCATCCCTCAGTCCAGTCAAATCAACACCCAAAATTAACGTTCGCATGATCCATGTGTGCAGAAGGCTAGAAAATTTAGCCCTCTTCTTGAGCTAATTACTACCCTAAATAAAATGGATTTATGTTACTAAGGAAGAAAAAAACAACTTTTAATTTTTATTCAGTTTCTGCATTGAGATCAAAGTTCAAGCTTTCTGGGTAACGTTCTGTCTTCTTCGTCGGGTCAGAAGGGACCTCCTTGTTATAATGATCTAGCAACTAAAAGACAAGCTATTTAATATCGCAGACGCTACTTGCTCCGTGGTCCTGCCACAACTTGTAGTGTATGCTACTTGTTCTGTGGTCCTGCCATGGAAGGTTGCTGCTCCAGGTGGCTACCGAAAAGAAGTCTCTTGCATGAAAATGATTATAGTGGAGTCATATATGATAATATGGAGAAAAATATATTTAATAAGTGGGGCTATCAGAGAGTAAGGCAATTCTCCTGAATCCAACAGCCAGCACTTTACTTTTATAGAAACTTTATTATTTATTTATTTATTTATTTTTTGCGGTACCGGGGATTGAACCCAGGGGTGTTCTACCTCCGAGCTACACCCCCGGCCCTATTTTTTATCCTTTATTTTGAAACCGGGTCTCACGAAGTTGCGGAGGGCCTCACTAAGTAGCTGAGGCTGGCCGCGAACCCGGATCCTCCGGTCTCAGCCTCCCAAGTACTAGGATTACAAGCGTGCGCCACCACGCCCGGCTTATAGAAACTTTAAACAAGGCATCATAAAAGTTAATCAAACACAGAAGCCAGCAAATTGTCATGGGACAAGATAAGGAAGGTCAGTGAAGCAGTCATGTGACAGACTTAGAGGAAGGAGGGGATTCAACATTACTGGGTAGAGAAGACGTCAAAGACCACACTCTTATTGATTGCATCAGGTCCCTTGGAATTTTCTTGTGGACAAATCCCACCCAGCCAGTACTGTGTACTCAGCTCCAGCCGGTTCAAGACATTAATCTCAGTGTGCGGTTCTAAAATGGCTCTCAACAATCTAATGTCCAATACTGGAAGAGAAAAAAACAACCACAGTAAGAACTGTTATTCAGAAAATGGCTCAAAGTAAGTATGGGTAGAAGGACCAAAAATCCCATCCCTGGCAGTGAAATTATTTTTTTTTCTGGCCCCATCTAATTTCATCTGACTCTATCTGGCCGTGCTATCTGGGAAGGTTTCCTTTGTGTATTATCATCTGAACCTCCTGGATTTGTCCTCTAATGGGGTTCTTCTTTGGCCATTACCCTTCAGAGCTCTATTTGAGAAGGGTGGTAGGTAGAAGAGTGGCCCTACCCAGCTTTCACAGCCCACTTTTTGTTGGTACAAGTTTGGGGAGTATAGAAGCTGTTTTAGGATTTAACAATCTCAGTTTGCTACAAGCTTGACTTGTTTGGCAATAATTTTTGGAAAAAAACCGAGTCAGTTTCTCGTCTATTTGCTTCTATTACATCCCACATTTGAGTACCTAAAGCTAAAATATTGCCTAGTGCAGCAGTGTCATCTGGAGATCGCTAGGAGTTCCGGTGACCCGTGTGTGTGTGTGTGTGGTGTGTGTGGTGTGTGTGTGTGTGTGTGTGTGTGTGGTGTGTGTGTGTGCATATGTGCACATGTGGTGTGTGTGTGCATGTGTGTGTGCATATGTGCGTGTGTGGTGTGTGTGTGTGGTGTTTGTG
>PVJS01064532.1:0-10207 GCA_004027185.1 Glis glis | reverse complement strand
TTTATGCTTTATTTTGAAACCGGGTCTCACGAGGTTGCGGAGGGCCTCACTAAGGAGAGAGAGAGAAAGAGAGAGAGAGAGAGAGACAGAGCGAGAGCTGAGGCTGGCCGCGAACCCGGATCCTCCGGTCTCCGCCTCCCAAAGTACTGGGATTACAAGCGTGCGCCACCACGCCCGGCCTGATTTTTCATTTTGAAACAGGCTCTTGCTGGGTTGCTGAGGCTATCTTCAAACCTGCGATCCTCCTGTCTCAGCCTCCCAAGTACTGGGATTACAGGCATGCACAACCAGGCCCGTGATTTTAATAATTTTAAAATTCTATTTCTTTTCCCTCTAGCTTTATTGAAGAATAATTGATATTCAGAAAACTGTACATAATTAATGGTAAATAATTTGGAGAGCCTGGATATATGTATACATTCATGTTACTATCACCACAATGCAGGTAATAAACATATTCATCCCCTCTGAAAGTTTCCTTGTGTGCCTTTGAGGTTTTTTGGAGAAGGGATTATTAAGAAGGGTTATCTTTCTTATTAAGATCATGTTTTGAAGCACTCTCATTTTATTAAGCCATCATTATCCCCTCTTATGTAAAAGCATTTGGGGACTATTGGAATTCTTAGACCTTTGGTTGAGGATGTATATTAATTATAGTTACTTTCTGTACACGGAATTCCATGGTTTTATAGAAGATGAGTAACCACATGCCAACCATGAAAATTAATTCCAGGTTATATAATTGAAAACAAATTTTTTTTTTTTTTTTGTGGTACCGGGGATTGAACCCAGGGGTGTTCTACCTCCGCGCTACGCCCCCAGCCCTATTTTATTTTTATACTTTATTTTGAAACCGGGTCTCACAAAGTTGTGGAGGGCCTAAGTAGACAGAGAGAGAGAGAGAGAGAGAGACAGGGAGAGAGAGAGAGAGAGAGAGAGAGAGAGAGAGCGCGCTGAGGCTGGCCGCGAACCTGGATCCTCCGGTCTCTGCCTCCCAAAGTACTGGGATTACAAGCGTGCGCCACCACGCCCGGCCTTGAAAACAAATTTTAAGTGCAGGGGGATCTTAGAGAGTTCTGCTGAAAATAATCAGTACAGCCTTCCTCCCTGGTTACCATTAGCAGTTAAGCAGTAACAATCAAACTCAGTAACTTCTGCACCATCGAAGCAGAAGTCTTGTATGGAAATAAAGAAAGGTGTTTTTCTTTCTTTTTTTTTTTTTTTTGGTACTGGGGATTGAACCCAGGGGCATTCTACCTCCAAGCTCCACCACCAGACCTTTTGAAACAGGGTCTTGCTAACTTGCCAAGGCTGTCCTCAAACCTGCAATCCTCCTGTCTCAGCCTCCCAAGTACTAGGATTACATGTATCATGGGTGGGGCCCCCATGATAGTGTTTGTGGCTTTGTAAGAAAAGGAAGAGAAACCTGAGTAACACACTTGTTCTGTCCTCCACGTGATTCCCCCCACGATGTTACGATGCTGTAAGTAGAACTTCATCAGATGCCGAGCAGGGGCAGTTGCCATGCTGTTGGCCTCCAGAACCTTGAGCTAAATAAACCTCCACTCTATAAATTACCTAGTCTCAGGTATTTTGTCTTAGCAATAAAAAAACAAACAAAAACACACCAAATTAGAATCACTGAAGGTGCCGGGCGTGGTGGCGCACACTTGTAATCCTAGTACTTGGGAGGCAGAGACCAGAGGATCCGGATTCGCGGCCAGCCTCAGCTACTTAGTGAGGCCCTCTGCAACTTCGTGAGAACCGGTTTCAAAATAAAGTATAAAAAAAAAATAGGGCCGGGGATGTAGCTCGGAGGTAGAATGTCCCTGGGTTCAAACCCCGGTACGGCAAAAAAAAAAAAAAAAAAAAAAGAATCACTGAAGGAACTTGAAAACTACCTTTTCATAGACCTTGCCCAGAACTGGGGGCTGACGGGTCTGGGCATCAATATGCTTTAAAGGCTCTTTTGCTCCACCCTCACACCTGTAATCCCAGTACTAGGGAGAATGAGATAGGAGGATCAAAGGTTCCAGGATAGACTCAGCAACTTAGCAAGATCCTGTTTCAAAACAAAATAAGTAAGTAAGTAAATAAATAAATAAATAAAAAGGGCTGGATGTAGCTCAGAGGCAGAATCCCCCTCAGTTCAATCCCCAGTACAACAACAACAACAAAGCTGTTTGTGTATGATTTCTATAGCCAAGATAGAAAAGTACTGCTGTAGGGCTGGGGATATAGCTCAGTGGTAGAGCACTTGCCTATCATGCTTCAGGCCATGGGTTCAATTCCCAGCACTGCAAACAAAACAAGAAAACTAGGCTCATGCCCGAAGTAAACTGGAACCTGCTTTCCTCCTTCAATTAGAAAGGCCAAATGACTATAGTAAAATGGAGAAGACACAGAATTAAAAGGGAAGTACCTGAGTTGTAGTCCAGGTTTGCCATTGGCCAACTAAATGAATGATCAGCAATTTTTCTTGCCTATAAGAATCATTTACACCTAATACTACCTGCGTCACATTGTTCTTATTTCCTATAATGTTCACAAGCATTCCTGAAAACACTATAGTGTACAAATGAAAATTACTGTCTTGTGGGTGAACTTAAAGAAAAATAAAATCCAATGGTTACACTAACTAGAAATATTGACCTAGGATATATGATATGAACAGCAAAATGCTAAATTAAAAAAAATGGAGCCAGGTGTGGTGCTGCACACCTATAATCCCAGTACTTTGGAGGCTGAGACAGGAGAATCAAAGATTTGAGGCTAGCCTCAGCAACTTAGTGAGACTCTGTTTCAAATAACAACAAGAATAAGAATAAGAATAAGAATAAGAATAAGAATAAGAATAAGAAATAGAACTGGGCATAGTGGCACATGCCTGTAATCCCAGTACTTGGGAAACTGAGACAGGAGGATCACAGGTTCGAGGACAGCCTCTGCAACCTAGCAACTCTCAGCAACCTAGCGAGACCCTGTTTCGAAACAAAAAATAAAAATGTCTGGGAGGATCACTCAGAGGTAGAATGCCACTGGGTTCAATCCCCAACACCACAAAACAAATAAAAACAAAATAAAACAGGAATGGGTTGTCACTCAGAGGTAGAATGCCCTGGATTCAATCCCCAGTACCAAGAAGAAGGAAAGAAGGAAAGAAGGAAGGAAGAAAGGAAGGAAGGCAAGGAAGAGAAAAAATGGCCTACAATCAATACTTGCTTTGTGATACCCTCTCTGTGTGTACCTACCACTAAGGGAACTGAACCAGTTAAGACTAGAACAGTAGGTAAGACCAACATACAGGGAAAGCAATTCACTTTATAGCAGGAGAAACACAGCTCAGCCAAGTGCAGGAATAACATTTAAAAGTCCATTATCCCTCCAGGCACAGTGGAGCATGCCTGTAATCACAGTTATTAGAGAGGCTGAGGCAGGAGGATCACAAGTTTGAGACCAGCCTGGACAACTTAGGGAGATCTTGTCTCAAAATAAAAAAAATAAATAAAGAAAGAAATAAAAAGGACTGGGGATGTAGCTCAGTGGGTAGAGCTTCCCTGGTTTCAATCCCTAATACCACAGAAAAAGAAAAGAAAAAAAATTCCATTTATTCATTCCCAAAAGTCTATTTCCCCACCAGATCTAAAGTTCTTTCATTTCCACTGAAGAAATCCAGGCCACGGAAGGGACTATTTAAATCCAGGGACCCACCTATCAGTTAAGATTAGGGCAACAAACTTGAAGAGCTCTGAGTGCATGAGCTTCCTTTCAAGGCATTTTCAGTAGATAAGAGGATCTGGAAAGCTGAAAGTTGAAAGCAGCCTTGCAGGTGATCCTGGGACAGCTTAAAACAAGAAACCTGCTGCCATCTGACTTCTCAAAGACAGAAGCAATGTCAGAGGGGGTCTGGCTGAGAACACGCTGAGAGAGACAAGGCAAGCCTATAACCTCACCTAGCCCTGTTTCCCTGTTTATTGGGAAGACAGAGACAAAATACATTTTTTGCATGGTAAATAACCTGAATCTTAGCCGGGTGTGGTGGCACACACCTGTAATCACAGTACTTGGGAGGCTGAGACAGGAGTGCAAGTTCGAGACCAACCTCAGCAACTTAGGCTCTCAGCAACCTAGCAAGACCCTGTTTCAAAACAAAAAATAAAAAGGGCTGGGGTTGTAGCTTGGAGGTAGAATGCCCCTGGGTTCAATCCCTAGTATCCGCCCCTGCCCAAACTCAAATAACCTGAATCATATATATACATATATACATATACATATATATATATATGTATACACACACACATACATACATACACACACACACACACACACACACACACACACGAGATATCTCTGAACTAGGTCCCCAGCCCTATTTTATTTTTTATTTTGAAACAGGGTCTCACTAAATTGCTGAAGGTCCGGCTAAATTGCTGAGGCTGGCTTCAAATCTGCAATCCTCCTGTCTCAGTCTCCCAAGTACTAGGATTACAGACATGCACTACCACACCTAGTTTATAGCTAATTTTTTAAAGCCAGTTAAGTGGTCTTCAGATTTGTTCAAGTGGCAGAAGACCTAGAAGTTGTAAATCACTATGAAATGTTAATACATTTTATCAAATCATATGAACCAGAAAAGTATTGTACTTCTGTTGTTGTTTTTTCTTTTCTTTTTCAAGACAAGGTGTTGCTACATTACCCAGGCAGGCCTTGAACTCCTGGACTGAAGTGGTCCTCGTCCCTCAACCTCCTGACTAGCTGGAATTACAGACATGTGCCACCACTCTGGTTAGGAAAGTTTTTTTGTTTTGTTTTTTTGCGGTACCGGGGATTGAACGCAGGGGCGTTCTACCTCCGCGCTACACCCCCGGCCCTATTTTTTATACTTTATTTTGAAACCAGTCTCACGAAGTTGCGGAGGGCCTCACTAAGTAAAGAGAGAGAGAGAGAAAGAGAGACAGGGAGAGAGACAGAGAGAGAGCTGAGGGTGGCTGCGAACCCGGATCCTCTGGTCTCCGCCTCCCAAAGTACTGGGATTACAAGTGTGCACCACCACACCCGGCGTAGGAAAGTTTTTTAGTAGCAAATATGACTATATTGTCTATAAGCAATATAATAGAGATAAGAACACATCTGTTCTTAAGTGTTTGGTGAATACATTATTCGCCAAAATAAAGAAAAAAAAATCCAAAGTAAGCTATTGAACTAGGTAATGTGTCAGAATCTCCCTATAATGGTGTGTGTGTGTGTGTGTGTGTGTGTGTGTGTGCGCGCGCGCATTGCTTGGATCAAACTCAGGGCCTTGCACATGCTAAGCAAGCTCTACCCCTGAGCTACGTGCCCAGCCCTCTCTATTTTTGTTCACTTTATTTAAGCCTGGAGTTGGATCTACTAGTGCCAATTGTTAGCAGACAAGCAGCATTAGACGAATGGAGAAAACCTAATAACACCTTACATTATAGTTGATCATCTAATCCAAAGATGTTCAAGCTTTTTTGAAAGCAAGGAAGCTCTTTCTTTAAGAAGATTTTATTTTTAAACTTTTGGCAGAAGTCCAAGATGTAAAACAAAAAAGCAGAAGCCCCAAAGAGAAAACAGAACAAAGACTGAACTGTCCTTCTACAAGCCCTGGGACCCCCCACTCTTCCCAGCCCTCATGGGCATCTCTGAAGACTTCCTGGGCTTAGAGCGGTGAACTCTGAAATCCCTTAAGTCCAGCCCCGTCATTCTGCAGAAGAGGAAATCAATGGTAGAGGGGCTGAGGGATTTCCCCAAGGTTGCACATTCTCTCCCTCACCCTCAAGATGACTCAGATGTAAAGCCGGGTGTGGTGGTGCACACTTGTCATCCCAGTACCTGGGAAGCTGAGACAGGAGGATCACAGGTTCACAGCCAGCCTCAGCTACTTAGTGAGGCCCTCCACAACTTAGTGAGACCCTGTTTCAAAATAAAGAATGAAAAATAGGGCTGGGGATGTAGCTCGGAGGTAGAATGCCCCTGGGTTTAATCGCCAGTACAGCAACAAAAAAAAAAAGATGACTCAGATGTTGCAAGTTTCTCCAAAATAAACCACTGGCTAAATAGATGAGGCAGAACCTTAGCAAAGGGGTCAATTCCCTAAAAAGTTTACCTTCTCGAACTATCACGTTGATCAGACATCTGTCTTTTGCCTACCTTTCTTACCATGTTCCACACTGTACAAAAATTCTGTTTACATCACTGATCAAAAATTTACCCACACCCGGGCGTGGTGGCGCACGCTTGTAATCCCAGTACTTTGGGAGGCAGAGACCGGAGAATCCGGGTTCGCAGCCAGCCTCAGCTCTCTCTCTCTTCTCTCTCTCTCTCTCTCTCTCTCTCTCTCTCCCTAGTGAGGCCCTCCACAACTTCGTGAGACCCGGTTTCAAAATAAAGTATAAAAAAAATAGGGCTGGGGGTGTAGCGCGGAGGTAGAACGCCCCTGGGTTCAATCCCCGGTACCACAAAAAAAAAAAAAAATTTACCCACATGGTGTATTCAACTATCTTGAATTCATTTCTAACATTCAAAAACAGAATACTTTGCCTAAAAATGTGGATTTGCATCTTCTTAGAAATTCTAGCACTATTGAACTCTAAGCAGAGATGAGACACGGGATAACAGTGAGAAATGGACGATGTCAGCACAAGAAAATAACCTGTTCAGAAAAGCTTGTATCACTGTTGAGACCAGAGAGAGGTGACCAGTGAAAACGTAAGACCCAGAGCATGTGAGATGAGGTCACCAACCCCAGGATCAAAGGACGGTAGAAGAGAGAGAAAAGGAATGACCATTCTTTGAAGTACTTGAACTTACAGAACTTCCTGGACATAGTCTTTCTTTTTTCTTCATTTTTCGTGCTGGGGATCAAACCCAACATGCCAGACAGGTACTCCACCACTGAGCTCCAGACCCAGTACTCCTGGACATAGTCTTATGGTAGAACCTCAATCTCACTCTTTACAAAAAGTTGCAAACTAGCCAGGCACAGTGGCACAAGTCTGTAATCCCAGTACTTGGGAGGCTGAGACAGGGGGATAGCAGGTTTGAGGACAGCCTCAGCTACTTAGTGAGGCCCTCAGCAACTTAGCGAGACCCTGTTTCAAAATAAAAAATAAAAATGGCTGGGGGTGTAGCTCAGAGGTAGAGTGTCCCTGGGTTCAATGCCAGTACCAAAAAAAGATGCAAACTATTTTAAGGAATAACATTCATGCGAGATACATTCATTACAATACTGGTTATAATATTGGCTAAAGTCTCGAAATGACCTAAGTGACCACCTTAGAGAACTGGTTAACCAAATTATGGAATGCTCATACGGTGAAATACAATAAAATCATTGAAAAATAAGAACAGTTTATGAAGTGAATCAGACAAAACCAAGTTGTGGAATAATAGAGTATGTTACCATGGTGGGGGGCAAAGCAAGAATACATAATACAACCTATTTTCTTATACATATATGAAATATCTCTGAAATTACTGGTTTTGTGGGTATGGTGGCACATGCCTATAATCCCATATACCTGGGAGGCTGAGACAAAAGGATTGCAGGTTTGAGACCAGCCTCAGCAACTCAGTGAGGCCTTCAGCAACTCAGTGAGACCTTATTTCAAAATAAAATATAAAATAGGGCTGGAGGTATAGCCTAGAGGCAGAATGACCCTGGGTTCAATCCTCAGTACCACAAAAAAAAAGTTTTTTGTTTTTTTTAGAAAGAGGCACTAAATAATGGGGGGATAGGGTTGAAAATACTCCTCACTGTATATCCCTTTGAATTTTAAATCAAACAAAATGAAGTCCTTCTTACTTTGAATTTCACTATGAAATATAATTATAATGCACCAATAAAAGTAGAGAAAAAAGAAGCCCTTCCTAATTGGGAGATATAGAGAAGGGAGCTTATTATAACTTTCTTGAACCATTTCTATAGGTTTGCATGTTTTTCAACATAAGAGGAAGGAAGGAAGGAAGGAAGGAAGGAAGGAAGGAAGGAAGGAAGGAAGCTCTGCTCTTGAGTGATGGGATGGGTTGGGTGCTTCCAACTAGAGGCTGTGGAGGAAGGGGAAGGGCCCAAGATAATTTACTTGCCTCAGAGGTATACTGATTATGGCCTGACAACCAAGAGTAGAGAGGAAATTCTTTCTTTGCTGCATTCATGAAATGGGTTTGTAGCTGGGTGTGGTGGTGTATTCCGGTAATCCCAGTATGTGTAGGCTAAAACAGGAAGATCAATCACAGATTTAAGGACCACCTCAGTAACATAGCCAGACCCTATTTCAAAATAAAAAATAAGCCTGGCATGGTGGTGCACAACTTAGTGAGACCCTGTTTCAAAATAAAGAATAAAAACTAGGGTTGAGGTGTAGCTTGAAGGTAGAATGCCCCTGGATTCAATCCCCAGTACCGCAAAAAAATAAAAAAAGAAATAAAAAGCGCTGGGGAGCCGGGCGTGGTGGCGCACGCTTGTAATCCCAGTACTTGGGAGGCTGAAACCAGAGGATCCGGGTTCACGGCCAGCCTCAGCTACTTAGTGAGGCCTCCGCAACTTAGTGAGACCCTGTTTCAAAATGAAGAATAAAAAATAGGGCTGGGGGTGTAGCTTGGAGGTAGAATGCCCCTGGGTTCAATCCCCGGTACCGCAAAAAAAAAAAAATAAATAAATAATAAAAAATAAATAAAAAGGGCTGGGGATGGCTGGGCGTGGTGGCACACGCTTGTAATCCCCGTACTTCGGAGGTTGAGACCGGAGGATCACAGGTTCACAGCCAGCCTGAGCTACTCAGTGAGGCCCTCCGCAACTTAGTGAGACCCTGTTTCAAAATAAAGAATAAAAATAGGGCTGGGGGTGTAACTCGGAGGTAGAATGCCCCTGGGTTCAATCCCCGGTACCGCAAAAAAAAAAAAAAAAAAAATGGTAGCTGTTAATGTTCACCCTTTTCCTCCAAATATTTAAGAACACAGTCAAACCTTAGATTTTGCCCTGCATGTGTGCACGCGCGCGCGCGCACACACACACACACACACACACACACACACACTTAGATTTTTGAGAAATTGCTTTGACCCTTGGAAAGAAGATCAGCCTCTTGAGGACTCAGCAAACAAGATATTTCCTTTGTGCAGGCCCAGCAAAAATCCTGCACATTGAGGCAGTTTTTAACCGAGGGGCACTGGCATGAAGGGAGCGACGCGGAATAGTAAGTCAACATATTTTAATCCTGGCTCTACTTCAACCCGTGTCAGAGCATCTTAATTTTTTAAGTCTGAGCTAGCCTCCTCTATAAAATGGAATCATAATAACTGTCTCTCCATCCATTTTTTTTTTTTTTTTGCGGTACCGGGGATTGAACGCAGGGGCGTTCTACCTCCGCGCTCCGCCCCCGGCCCTATTTTTTATACTTTATTTTGAAACCGGGTCTCACGAAGTTGCAGAGGGCCTCACTAAGGAGACAGAGAGAGAGAGAGAGAGAGAGAGAGAGAGACAGAGAGAGAGACAGAGCGAGAGAGCTGAGGCTGGCCGCGAACCCGGATCCTCTGGTCTCCACCTCCCAAAGTACTGGGATTACAAGCATGCGCCACCACACCCAGCCTCTCCAGCCTTCTTGAGCTCTTGTGATAACCAAAAGATAACAAGGGTACAAAAGCATTTTTTAAAGTATATGGCACTAAATCCAGCGTGGTGGGACACACCTGTAATCCCACTACTTGACAGGCTGAGATTGGAGGATTGAAGGTTCAAGACCAGCCTCAGCAATTTAGCAAGACCTTGTTTTAAAATAAAAAATAAAAAGGGCTGGGGGTGAGCCGGGCGTGATGGTGCATGCCTATAATCCCAGTACTTGGGAGGATGAGACAGGAGGATTGCAGGTTTGAAGCCAGTCTCAGCAATTTAGCAAGACCTGGTTTCAAAATAAAAAAATAGGAGCCGGGCGTGGTGGCACACGCTTGTAATCCCAGTACTTTGGGAGGCAGAGACCGGAGGATCCGGGTTCGCGGCCAGCCTCAGCTCTCTCTCTCTCCCTGTCTCTCTCTCTCTCTACCTAGTGAGGCCCTCCGCAACTTCGTGAGACTCGGTTTCAAAATAAAGTATAAAAAAAATAGGGCCGGGGCCGGGCGTGGTGGCGCATGCTTGTAATCCCAGTACTTTGGGAGGCGGAGACCGGAGGATCCGGGTTCGCGGCCACCCTCA
>PVJS01064531.1:0-10207 GCA_004027185.1 Glis glis | reverse complement strand
GTACCACACACACACACACACACACACACACACACACACACACACACACAAATAAATAACAAAAAATAGAAACAAATAAGTCAATAAACAAATAATGTATTATAATGTTGGAGCCGGGCGTGGTGGTGCACGCTTGTAATCCCAGTACTTGGGAGGCAGAGACCGGAGGAACCAGGTTCGCGACCAGCCTAAGCTACTTAGTGAGGCCCTCTGCAACTTAGTGAGACCCTGTTTCAAAATAAAGAATAAAAAATAGGGCTGGGGGTGTAGCTCGGAGGTAGAATGCCCCTGGGTTCAATCCCCAGTACTGCAATAAATAAATAAATAAATAAATAAATACAAGAAATAATGTTGGTAATAAAGGAATTACCCGATTACGTAGGACCATGCTGGTGGGCTTGTAACAAGGACTTAGACTCCTCACTTTTGCCTGCAAATGCCCGATGTGTGGCTAAAAGCTGAATAAAATCTCGGCATCTCTGCCTCCTTTGCTCTGAGCCACTGGGATTCCCAGAAGGCCAGGTCTGATAGCCATTGGGGATGAGCCCAACTGCCCCAGGCAACAGCAGCTTCTTATCATTGACCCCTCCCGAGATAGGATGCATCAGCTCTTACCTGACCAAGCCAGCCCTCTGGAAGTGTGCACAGCCTCCAGCAGGGAGCTGCAGCCCCATTCCCCTTTCTATAAAACCTCAAAGCCATTCTCAGGGCCCTGAGGGCAGAGTTAAGGATGTGGGGCTCTTTGTCTTCCCACTGTGGCTAGTGATTAAACTTCCTTTCCTGCTTTTTATCGTTTCTTTTCCCAGTTGTTTAAGGGAAGGGGAAAGTGGCAAGACCTGATTTGCTGCAATCCCCAGAGTGAGGACTTTGATAACAAGCTCTGTCAATTTTTATTTTTATTTTTTTTGGCCAGGTGTGGTGGCCCATACCTGTCATCCCAGTACTTGGAAGGCTGAGACAGGAGGATCGCAGGTGCGAAGCCAGCCTCAGTAATTTAGTGAGGCTGTGAGCAACTTAATGAGTCTCTGTTTCCAAATAAAAATTTAAAAACAGGTTTGGGGATGTAGCTCAGAGGTAGAATGCCCCTGGGTTCAATTCCCAGCACCACAAAAAAAAATTATATATATATATATATTTTTTTTTTTCGGTAGTAGGGAATAGAACCCAGGAGCATTTTATCTCCAAGCTACACCTCCAACACTTTTTATTTAGAAATAGTGTCTTGCTAAGTTGCTGAGGATCTCCCTAAGTTGCTGAGGCTGGCCTCGAACCTGTAATCCTCCTGTCTCAGCCTCCCAAGTACTAGAATTACAGGCATGTGCCACTGTGCCCAGCTCTGTCACTTTTCTAAAAGTTTAAAACAAGCCAGGCGTGGTGGCGCACGCTTGTAATCCCAGTACCTGGGAGGCTGAGACAGGAGGATCGCAGGTTCGAGACCAGCCTCAGCTACTTAGTGAGGCCCTCCGCAACTTAGTGAGACCCTGTTTCAAAATAAAGAATTAAAAAATAGGGCTGGGGGTGTAGCTCGGAGGTAGAGTGCCTCTGGGTTAAATCCCAGTATCGCAAAAAAAAAAAAAAGTCTCTAAGGCGACAGAGCGACGTGTGGGGGGAACCTGATTGGTAACTTTGGGTTACTTTTTTTGTACAGATTAAAACAGAGGGTACTTCCTTATGATGGTGACTCATGTGACTGGAATCCCGTTTCAGGAAAGACTGGCCTGTTTTGGGATCTGCTTCCTTAACGTTCATTTTGATGAGGTGGCGTCTAGCACGAGAGGCTCCTTTTCAGTTCTGCCTGATCTTTTGGGGCCTACTGTATGTAGCAGCTCAGTCCAAACAATGGCCTCTCAGAGTCGTTGTTTAATAAATGCTTATGTCTTTTAAAAACTTTTTCTTTTGTGGCACTGGGGATTGAACCCAGGGGCATTCTACCTCTGAGCTACACCCCCAGCCCTGTTTTATTTTTATTTTGAAACAGGGTGTCACTAGGTTGATGAGAGTCTCACTATTTGCTGAGGCTGTTCTCGAACCTGCGATCCTCCTATCTCAGTCTCCCAAGTACTGGGATTACAGGTGTGCGCCACCACGCCCGGCTTATCCTTACGTCGAAGAGGCATATGTCGGGATGGTATATTCTGGCTTCCAGTCTATTTTTATTCTGCTGGTTCTGGGGATGGAACCCAGGGCCCCAAGCATGCTAGGCAAGTGCTCTACCACTGAACAACACGCCCAGTCCACCTCCGTCAGTCTTTTTTTTGGTACTGGGGATTGAACCCAGGGGCATTCTACCCTTTTTATTTTTTATTTAAAAACAGGGTCTCAGTCGTGTGTAGTGGCACATGCTTGTAATCCCCGTTGGGAGGCTGAGACAGGAGGATCGCAGGTTCACAGCCAGCCTCAGCTACTTAGGCTTTCCACAACTTAGTGAGACCCTGCTTCAAAATAAAGGCTAAAAAATAGGGTTAGGGATATAGCTTGGAGTTAGAATGCCCTTGGGTTCAATCCCCAGTTCTGCAAAACAAAACAAAACAAAAACAAAAAACAAAACAAACAAACAAAAAAATAGGGTCTCGCTAAGTTGCTGAGGCTGGTCTTGAACCTGACATCCTCCGGTCTCAGTCTCCCAAGTACTGGGATTAGAGGCATGTGCCTTTGTGCCTGGCTCAACCCCAGCCCATTCTTATTAAAATATGCGACTTGCCGGGCGTGGTGGCACACGTTTGTAATCCCAGTACTTGGGAGGCTGAGACGGGAGGGTTGCAGGTTCATGGCCAGCCTCAGCTACTTAGTGAGGCCCTCCACAACTTAGTGAGACCCTGTTTCAAAATAAAGAATAAAAAATAGGGCTGGGGGTGTAGCTCGGAGGTAGAATGCCCCTGGGTTCAATCCCCAGTACCGCAAAAAAAAAAAAAAATAGTGATTTGCAGATGAGGGCCGGACTGGTGAGTCGGGGCGAGGCTGAAGAGTGGTCAGCTGAGGAAGCAGCTGCAGTCAGACCAGCTGACCTGCGCAGCTCAACTTTCCCTCTCCCATCCCTCCCTCATCCTGTAAAAGAAGCATTGTCTCTTTCCCCTAGAAAATCCAGCGAGGCTGGTGACTCGTGTGACTAAGAGGCAAAACGAGCGCCTAGTTCACTCATCAATTCACTCTGCACCCCAGTCCATTCAGCTCATCCCCCCCTTTTTTCTGAATCCTGTTAGACTAGTGCTTGTAGACCTTTGAATCATGAAGCACACACAAAAGGGGAATCTTTGCCTGGTATTACTGGGGGAGGTGCTCCTTGGGGCAGTCAATACAAAAATGCTCTCTGAGCTGGGCATGGTGGTGGCCCACGCCTGTCATCCCGGTACTTGGGAAGTTGAGACAGGAGGATCGCAGGTTCGAGGACAGACTCAGCAACTTAGTGAGACCCACAACAATGTAGTGAGACCCTGTTTCAAAATAAAAAATAAGCTGGGTGTGGTGGAGCATGTCTGTAATCTCAGTATTTGGGAGGTGGGGACAGGAGGATTGCAGGTTTGAGGAGAGCCTCAGCAAGTAGTGAGACTCTCATCAACCTAGCGAGACCTTGTTTCAAAATAAAAAATAAAATAGGTCTGGGGATGCATCTCAGAGGTAGAATGCCCCTGGGTTCAATCCTCAGTACCACACACACACACACACACACACACACACACAAACAAACAAAATGGAGTTCAATAAATCTGATGATACAAGTGTATTTGGGGTTCAGCTAACTGGGTCTATGGGGATGGGGTTGTAAGAAGCCCCTTCTTTTTATTGTGGTGCTGGGGATCAAATTAAGCATTCATTTTCTTTTCTGATACTTTGACATCTTGGGTTAGTTAATTCCCGAGACAGCAATTTGCCTGCAAACCTTTCATTTGCAAACTAAACAATCTAGAGTTCCCGTCTTCTGTTGGGCTCACACCCTGGACCACTCCCCACCTGCCTTAATCACCAGGGCCTGGTGCCAGGGAAAAAGAGGGCCATTCCCTGGTCGTCAGTCCTGCTGGCTGCCCCTTCCTGCGGAAGCCACAGCAAAGACTCTGTCCCGCATTTCCCTCTCGCTCTCTGCCTCCTAACTGGCCCTGGTATTTCTTCTTCATACCCCCCCCAACCACACCCACTTCTCTTGGGAACCAAGATTATTGCAATCTAACTTTTTTTTTTTGGCACTGGGGATTGAACCCAGAGGTGCTCTACCCTGTGCTCCACCCCCAGCCCTGTCTATTTTTTATTACAGGGTCTTGAACTTGTGGTCGTCCTGCCTCAGCCTCCTGAGTAGCTGGGATTACAGGCTGAGATTATAGGCATGCACCATTTGCACCTGGTAATTTTTTTATGCAATTGCCTCTTGATCTATTCTTTTTTTCATAACTTAAGCCATAATAAGAAGTCGTGTGTGTGTGTGTGTGTGTGTGTGTGTGTGTGTGTAACAGGGGATTGAATCCAAGGGCATTGTATTTCTGATCTGCATCACCAGCCCTATTTTATTCATCATTATTATTGTTTTGGAACTGGGGATTGAACCCAGGGGCATTCTACCTCTGAACTGCAACCCCAGCCTTTTTTATTTTGAAACAGGGTCTTTCTAGGTTGCTGATGGTTTCACTAAATTGCTGAGGCTGTCCTCGAACCTGTGATCCTCCTACTGGGATTGTAGGCATGTGTCACCATGCCTGGCAGCTTTGTGTCCATTTAATTACACTTGAAAATAAGGCAAGCCAGGTGTGGTGGTGCACGCTTGCAATCCCATTAACTTGGGAGGCTGAGACAGGAGGATTGCAGGTTTGAGGACAGCCTCAGCAAGTAGTGAGACTCTCATCAACTTAGCGAGACCCTGCTTCAGAATAAAAATTAAGCCAGGCGTGGTGGCGCACGCTTGTAATCCCAGTACTTGGGAGGCTCAGACAGGAGGCTCACAGGTTCGCGGCCAGTCTCAGCTACTTAGTGATGCCCTCTGCAACTTAGTGAGACCCTGTTTCAAAATAAAGATTAAAAAATAGGGCTGGGGGTGTAGCCCAGAGGTAGAATACCTCTGGGTTCAATCCTCGGTACTGCCAAAAAAAAAAATATACATAAAATAAAATAAAAATTAAAAAATAGGACAGGACTGGGGGTGGAAGTGTAGCTTGGAGGTAGAATGCCCCTGGATTCAATCCCCAGTACAAAAAAAAATTAAATAAAAAAAGGCAGTTCCGAGATATCTGGAAGATGTTTTTGGGTCAGTCTTGTCTTATTTCCTTTTCTCTTTCTTCTTTCTTTCTTTCTTTCTTTCTTTCTTTCTTTCTTTCTTTCTTTCTTTTTTTTTGGTACTGGGCATTGAACCCAGGGTCATTCTACCTCCTAGCTATACCATCAGCCCTTTTTAGATTGTTTGTTTTGAAACAGGGTCTCGTTGGGTTGCTGAGACTCTCTCTAAGTTGCTGAGGTTGGCCTGCAACTGCCAACTGCGATCCTCCTGTCTCAGTCTCCCAAGTACTGGGATGACAGGCGGGCTCCACCACACCTGGCTCAGAACTGTCTTAGTTCTACCATCTCAACATCTTTTACTCCTGCGTTTTTCAAGCGCTCTTACTGGAGCAGTGTGAGGGGAGCAGGTCTTTTGGCGCCACCAAGTGGTAACCTGGAAGATGTGCAGAGGTACGGGATAGGTGGATGACTGACACCTGCCAGTCACAAGACTGCCTTCCTGAGTATGAGGGGCTTCATGTAGGAAAACAGCACATTGCAAGACGTGGAAAAGATTAAACATACATGTAACCTGGGATCTTGGATTTGTTGTTCTTTTGGTCATACTGTCAGCCAGACTACTATTGTGTGTGTGTGTGTGTGTGTGGATTGAACCCAGGGGCATTCTACCTCCAAGCTACACCCCCAGCCCTATTTTTTATTCTTTATTTTGAAACAGGGTCTCACTAAGTTGTAGAGGGCCTCACTAAGTAGCTGAGGCTGGCTTTGAACCTGCGATCCTCCTGTCTCAGCCTCCCAAGTACTGGGATTAAAAGCATGCGCCACCACGCCTGGCTAACCCAGAGGCATTCTACCTCCAAGCTACACCCCCAGCCCTATTTTATTTTTATTTTGAAACCCCATCTCGTTAAGCTGATGAGAGTCTCACTACGCTGAAGTTGTCCTCAAACCTAGGATTCTCCTGTCTCAGCCTCCCAAGTACTGGGATTACAAGAGTGAGCCACCACTCCCGGCCTATTATCATTTTTTTTTTTTTTTGCGGTACCAGGGATTGAATGCAGGGGCGTTCTACCTCTGCGCTATGCCCCCGGCCCTGTTTTTTATACTTTATTTTGAAACCGGGTCTCACAAAGTTGCGGAGGGCCTCACTAAGTGGAGAGAGAGAGAGAGACAGGGAGAGGGAGAGAGAGAGAGAGAGAGAGCGCACGCGTGTGCGCCTGCGCGGGCTGAGGCTGGCCGCGAATCTGGATCCTCCCGTCTCCACCTCCCAAAGTACTGGGATTACAAGCGTGCGCCACCACACCCGGCCTATTATCATTTTTTTTAAAAACATAGTTAAAAAAATTTTTTTTAATTCATTCTTGGCACAGTGGTACCTGCAATCTTAGCCACTCGGGAGGCCGAGGCAGGAGGATTGCAAGTTCCAGGCTGCCTTGGCAACTTAGTGAAACCCTGTTTTCAGGCAAAAAATAAAAAGGGTTGGTGATGTAGCTCAGTGGTAGAGCGCCCCCTGGGTTCAATCCTTAGTACTGCAAAAACAACTACAATTCTTTTTCATTCAATTTTATTAACTAATGCACACATATAGTGCAATATTCCAAAGCTACGAGAAGGAGAAGTGAGAAGTATATCTCCCACTGACCCCAGATCCCTAGATCCCAGCCACACAGAGAATCACTGCTATACCTTTTGTTATATCAAATTTCTGAACTATCAGAGCTTTTCTGCATTTAAAAGACAGATTAATCCAAAGAGAAGTATCTGGATGACTAGCTGGGACAAAATGTCTCCTCCTTGTTCTCCTCCTCCTTGAGCTCATCCTCCTCCTCCTCGTCCTCCTCATCCTCCTCGTCCTCCTCCTCCTCCTTGTCCTCCTCCTCTTCCTCCTTTCTTTTTCTTCTTCGGTGCTGGGGATTTTAGCCCAGGGGCATTCTACCTCTTAACTATAGTCCCACCCCTATTTTATTTAGAAACAGAGTATTGCTAAGTTGCTGAGGCTGGTTTCAAACCTGTGTTCCTCCTGTATTAGCCTCCCAAGTACTGGGATTACAGGTGTGCGCCACCACGCCTGGCTCAAAATGTCATCTTCTATCCTGAATATCTGTTTTTTTTCAGGGCACAAACTGTTATTTGTAATCAAGATAAGTGTTTCCATTTGTCTTATGAAATTAAGTTCATGTCCAGCAGCTGCCCTCTGTCATATCGTTTGGAGCGACGCCGTGGATTCTTGTTCTTAGCTAGTTTAGAAAAAGTTAGCCAGAACTACTGTTGCAAGCTTGAGCAAAGTTTTATTATTACAGAGAGAAACGGGGGACAGAGTAATCAAAGCACTACGCCAGAGGTGATGCAGTGGAGTGCCTTGAAAGTAAGGCACTGAGGCCTTTGAACATATATAATTTTTATAAGAATTAATCGTCTCTTGTTTCTTATCCTGCTTAACCAATAGTCTTCTTTTCCCACCAAAAGCAGGTGCAGATCAGCCAATTAAACCTTTTCTGCTAGCTTTCTTTGTTCATCCTCACAGGGACAGATAGGTCAGATATCACTGATCAAAAGACATTGCTTGGTTAACGAGGTCAGGGAGCTGTATGCTACAAGCCCGCTTTATTCTTTCTTTTTATTTTCATTAAAGTTTAAAGCATGTGTATTGCCCACCTGTGTCCTTGGTGAGTTCTCAGCATCTCCTTATCTCTATCTGCTAGAAGTTACTTATTATGTTGAAAACTTGTTTTATAATAAAGAAAAGAAAGAAACAGCAATATAATCTTTAAAGTATGGAGGATTTGGGACTATAACTATTTTGTGTTATTAGTAATTAATATTGGGTTAATATAGCTTGCTTTTTTATCTTTTTTTTTTTTTTTTTGCGGTACCGGGGATTGAACGCAGGGGCGTTCTACCTCCGCACTACGCCCCCGGCCCTATTTTTTTATGCTTTATTTTTGAAACCGGGTCTCACGAAGTTGCGGAGTGCCTCGCTAGGTAGAGAGAGAGAGAGAGAGATACAGAGAGAGAGAGAGAGAGAGGAGAGAGGAGAGAGAGATCGATCGATTGATCCCGCGCGCACATGCGCGCTGAGGCTGGCTGCGAACCCGGATCCTCCGGTCTCCGCCTCCCAAAGTACTGGGATTACAAGCGTGCACCACCACGCCCGGCTTACTTTTTCATCTTTTAATGTTAGTCTTAGCTGTTGTGAAGTCTATAATTCTTTTCTAATTGCATGTGTCTGTGCCTGCAACATTCAGCGTTTAGCTGGACTAACAGCCAACTTTTAGCTGACCAAGGTCAACCTTGGCTGCAGCTCTCGGCTGACAACTTAGAGACAGAGAAAAGGGTTTTATTGTTCTGCCTGAGTATGAGAGCTTGTTCTCACTATTAGCAATTGATACCTATTAGCAATCAATGCGGGCCCAATCCCCATCAGTCTGGGCACTACTTGGGAGTCGCCCAAGTCACGCACCTTCAATTGCAAACCGCCTTCTCCCAAAGTCCACGCGATCTGCCCAAGAGAGGTGCAGGCCACCTCTAGGAGCCTCGGTCGGCCTCGACGTCCAGCGGGTGCCTTCAGGTCACTACCCGGGAGCTGCCCGGGCCGAGTGCCGTCAATTATACACTGAAAGGAAAGCTCCCCAAGGGAGGGGCTCCCGAGTGGGAAAACCAGTTAGAGGGGCTAGTCTAGAGGTTTATAAACTTCTGAGTTTCCTTTTCCGGTTGGGGTCTCAGAGACAGTTTCCCGGGATTTGCATAGTGTATTTGCATAGTGTCCTTCTTTGAGCCTCCTACTCTTGGTTGGGGTTCTAGACCCTATTTCCTGTATTCTCCTGGGATTGCTCATCAGCAGGAACAACTGGAGTTTTGGGGAAGCTCTGGTCACTCTCAGGAAGCTTCTCATCTTTTTTTTTTTTTTGCGGTACCAGAGATTGAACCCTACCTCCGAGCTACACCCCCGGCCCTAATTTTTATTCTTTATTTTGAAACCAGGTCTCATGAAGTTGCAGAGGGCCTCACTAGTAGCTGAGGCTGGCCGCGAACCCAGATCCCAGATCCACCTCCCAAGTACTGGGATTACAAGCGTGCGCCACCACACCCTGCTTAGGAGGCTTCTCATCTTGTTATCACTTGACATTTGGGAGGTCTGGTCTTTTCAGGAGCTTTGGAAGTTAGCATCTGTTGCCTCTCAGGAAATGAAGTTTTTCTACCATGGCCCTCGGTCCTATCTGTCTACTTCTTTTCTACTTCCTCAGAACTACTTTTTCAAATTAATAGCATCTCTAAAAACAGGGATCAAACCAGATGTGGTGGCACACACCTATAATCCCAGTACTTGGGAGGCTGAGACAGGGATCGCAGGTTCGAGGATGGCCTCAGCAAGTAGTGAGACCCTTATCAGTCTAGGGAGACCCTGTTTCAAAATAAAGATAAAAATAAGGCTGGGGTGTAGCTCAGAGGTAGAAGGCCTCTGAGTTCAACCTCTAGTAACACACACACACACACACACACACACACAAAAGAAGAGGTATCAAGGTTCTGGAAAAAAAGAAGGTTCTGGAAATCTGTTTCTTAGTGTTGTTTGTCTGTTTTATCATTGTGCTCTTGTCTTTTCTCTCCCCACAGCGATCCTGTGAAGTAGAGCTTGTTATCTACATTTTATGGATATGAAAACTGTTCAGCCAGCCGTGGTGGTGCACACCTATAATCCCAGTACTCGGGAGGCCGAGATAGGAGGAATGCAGATTTGAGGCCAGCCTCAGCCACTTAGTGAGATCCTCTTTCAAAATAAGAAATAAGGCCGGGCGTGGTGGCGCATTCTTGTAATCCCAGTACTTGGGAGGTGGAGACCGGAGGATCCGGGTTCGCAGCCAGCCTTAGCTACTTAGTGAGGCCCTCCACAACTTCGTGAGACCCGGTTTCAAAATAAAGGATAAAAAATAGGGCCGGGGGTGTAGCTCGGAGGTAGAATGCCCCTGGGTTCAATCCCTGGTACCTCAAAAAAAAAAAAAAAAAAAAAAAA
>PVJS01064530.1:0-10209 GCA_004027185.1 Glis glis | reverse complement strand
CCCTGGTACTGCAAAAAAAAAAAAAAATAGGGCCAGAGGTGTAGCTCGGAGGTAAAATGCCCCTGGGTTCAATCCCCGGTACCGCAAAAATAAAGAAAGAAAGAATAAAAAGTAGGGCTGGGGGTGTACCCCAGAGGTAGAATGCCCCTGGGTTCAACCCCTGGCACTGCCAAAAAAGAAAAATCAATCAATCAATCAATAAAAATAGGGGCTGGGGGTGTAGCTCAGAGGTAGAATGCCCCTGGGTTCAATCCCCGGTGTCACCAGGAGGGGGGCAATGGAATGAAATTTACTCACAAAACACCTCAGCCTTGATTTCCTGAAGCCAAATGTAGACATTGGATAGTGATAGAAAAGTTAGTTAAATGGCATCTGTCTAAATGATGCCATATCTTTTTTTTTTTTTTTTTGGTACTGGGTATTAAAGAAAATATATTAATTGGGATGATTTTGAATGTTGCTTCTTTGATTTAAAAGCTAAGAATTAAAAGCCAGTTTATTTGGGGAAATGTTCCATCTAGCACAAATAACTAAATTTCTATTGTTCTGTGAAGTTTTAATTCTTAAGAATGTTCAGATAATTTTTAACTAACCATTTCACTTTTTTTCTTACCTCTGTAGGAACGCCAAGGTCGTGGGAAATAAGCAGTTCTGCCCAGACTGCAGCAACGGTTGCATCTGCATATCCTAAGAGGAAAAAAATGACCTTCAAGAGAATTAGGACTTTTTTCTTAATTTCATTGACTTCAGAGACGATTGCAGACTTGCAGTTTAAGTATTGGAATTTCACAAAAGACATAGGACTTAACTGGAAAATGAAAAAAAAAAAAGAAAAAAGAACAAAAAAAACTAAACAAAAAATCCCTCTAGGTAGTTTAGGTGAAAAATGTCCCTTTTATTTTGGCTTTGGTTGTGATTTCAGAGCATAATGCTTTGGTTTTTTGTCTTTTTACTATGTTTTTCGGATTTTTAAGTCCGTAAGTGCATACAGTTTTCTCTAATTTTAAAACCCTTTCCTCCTCCCATTTTGACATTTGCACTTGGAGAACACTTGAGTTGCGAAGGTTTTGGGTGTCCACCCCAGAAAGTGGGAATATGATTTTTCCCTTCCGAACTGGAAGAACGTTTTTATGAAGAATTTTTGTCTAAGAGAATTTAACAGTGTTACCCAAGGTTGTGTCTTTAAGGGTGGTTCATTTTCTCTGACCCTTTGTTACTCAAAGTAAAGTACTAGGAGTCCTAAGAAATGTTCTGTTCTTGTACATTATACTGATAAAGTCAGGATTAATTTGATTTCAAATTAAGAACAGTGGTAAAAACTTGTTTTCAGAAATGCATTTTGGAAGAGAAAAATATTGTAAAACGTGTAGTGAATGTTTCTTCAGTTTCTTGTTCAGCCAATGAGGGAAGGGTATTGCCTTTCTTTTTACCATTAATCACTTCTCAATAAACGTGAGATCCTGTTGAGCATCACTTCTAGTACCATTTAGTATTATTTGAGTCTGCTCTATTTTGTGGAAGATTATTAAGTTTGGTTAGAGAGGAAATAGTTCAGGCTTGCTTTGTACCTAGGGCTGGATAACCATGACCTCCACAAAGCAAGGTTTGTCAATATAATGATTTGTTTCTGGGTATTTCCCAGAGAAGATAGAGCTACTGCTAAATCATTTATTCAACAGATATCCATTAGGTGCCAGGCACTGCACTAACTTTATAGAACTCTGGCCAACTATCCTAAGTACAAAGGAGGTAGCACCCAGTACTAAATAAGTATTTAATCCAAAATACTACTTGTTGCCGGGGGTGGTGGTGCAGGCCTGTAATCCCATTTTACTTGGGAGGCTAAGGCAATAAGAAAAAATTCAAGGCCAGCTTGTGCAACTTAGTGAGACCTAGTCTTAAAATAAAAAGGGCTGGGGATGTGGCTCATTGGTAGAGCACCCCTGGGGTCAATCTCTAGAATGGGGGAAAAAAATCAAACAGAATATGGTTTATTTAGACAGTATTCCACATAGATGCAGGTTGCAAGAAATGAAATTCCAGTGGGCTTGGGCCTTTGTGAACCTTGTAACCACATGGCATTTGATTCATTGTTTATTCCCCAAAGTTTGAAGGGCTTTTCTGCCTTAAAGACTTTTAGCTCTTCTCTTAAGATGTCTTAATTTTGGAGAGTTAGTTGTGTGAAAACACCTATACTTGTGAGGGGATTTTGAAAATAATGTTTTAATACTGTTGGACAGTTTTGCCCTCAGATGACCTACTCATCCTATTTTACACAGCCCAGGCAAAGTCATGGGTGCCAATAAAATGAGTCAATGTTGATTTCTAATTAGCATTATAATCGACATTTTCAATCAAGAACCTCTCTTTGCTTATCAGTCAGTCACTGTATAATATTCCAGAATATTCCTGTTTGCCAAGCTTTTTGAAATACATTCCCCCCAAACTGAGGAGTTGTGTTTTCATTAACATGCCAGATTTCCTAGTAAGAAATTCAGCATTCAATATTTCCACTTTTAGCTCCACTTGGGTGACTTCTACAGTGCTCCCTTGGGCTTATTTAGTGTTTTGCCTTAAAATGGGAAAATATCCAGAGCAAAGCAATTTTACTTAGGTTTTCCCATGTCGAATTCAAGTTGGAGGAATTATTCAAGATGATTTTTTGTAATTTGAAATGTTAGCCCCTCAGTAGTTGCTTCCCAGTCTTTCTTTTCTTTTTTTTTTTGCGGTACCGGGGATTGAACCCAGGGGCGTTCTACCTCCGCGCTACGCCCCTGGCCCTATTTTTTATACTTTATTTTGAAACCGGGTCTCACGAAGTTGCAGAGGGCCTAACTAAGGAGAGAGAGAGAGACAGAGAGCGAGAGAGCTGAGGCTGGCCACGAACCTGGATCCTCCAGTCTCCGCCTCCCAAAGTACTGGGATTACAAGCGTGCGCCACCACACCCGGCGCCAATCTTTCTTTTCATAGCACATAGAAAATTCATTTATAGCTCTGTAGCTCCTAACACTAGGATGCTCATCTTGCCCTCCCTGAGTGTTGAGGACTTAAAAATCCTGGACTTGGGTATTAAGTAAAACCACATTGGCCTTTTTCCTGTTAGACTGTTTAAAAGGTTGATCCACAAGTTAGTTTAATGAAGACAACAAAAGGTAGCTAAATTAGTTTTTCTTTTACTTATTAAAGATGGCTTTTCCACTGGGAACTTTTTACTTTGTCCTTAAGGTGTGGTTCTGTCATTTGTGAATATATAACTTTGTTAACTTTTTTCCTTTGTTGAAGATGAGGGGAAATTGAACCATTTTACTACATACTATCAGTGTTATAATTCAAAGAATTTTAAACTTTTAATTAAAACTTATTTTGAGCGGGTGTGGTGGCACATGCCTGTAATCTCAGTAATTGGGAAGCTGAGACAGGAGGATTGCAGGTTTGAGGCCAGCCTGGGTGACTTAGTGAGACTCTTGTCTCAAAAATGTAACAAAGTAATTAAAAAGGGCTGGGGGGTATAGCTCAGAGGTAGAACGCCCCTGGGTTCAATCCCCAGTACCAACCAACCAGCCAACCATTAAGCACATTCATTTTGAAATGATTATAGACTTGCAAAAATCATCTGGAGAGTTCTTGTATACCTTTCACTCAGCTTTCCCCAAGTGTTAGCATCTTGCATAACAATAGTGACATTACCAAAACCAGTAAATAACAGTACTATTAACTATAGGCCTTATTTGAATTGTGCCAATTGTCACACTTTTTCCCCTCTGGTTCAGCATCCAGTCCCTACATTGCATTTAGTTTTCTTTATCTTTTATGACTTTATACTTGGAGAGTACCGGCCAGTTATTTTATAGAATGCCTTTCAAATTGTATGTATCTGATAATTTCTCATTGTTAGATTGAAGTTATTCTTTGTGTCACAGAAGTACCCTTTTCATTGCATTGTATCAGATTACATGATACTGATAAGGTTTAAACTGATAATAATTTTAATCACTTGGTTAAAGTGATGTCTGCCAGATTTCTCCACTGTAGAAGTAATTTTCCTTTTGTAATTAATAAGTAACTTGGGGGATATACTTTGAAACTCATTCTTTGACCTATTAGTTTTGGCATCTTTAGATTGCTATTACACGTAACAAATATTGTGATGTTTGCCAAATACTAGTTCACTAGTTCTATTCCTTCTTCATTTACTAGTTAGAATTCTACTGTAAAGAGGATGTCACTTCTCTCCATTTATTTATTCAATTATATCTATATGGACTCATGTCAGTGTTATCATTTGTTAGTCAAATTTTCCCAGCTTTAGCTGTTGGCAGCACTTTCTTTTTTCTTTTTTTTTTTTTTGGCGGTACTGGGTATTGAACCCAGGGGCATTCTACCTCCGAACTCCATCCCCAGCCCTATTTTTTTTTTTTTTTTTTTTTTTTTGGTGGTACCAGGTATTGAACCCAGGGGCGGTCTACCTCCGAGCTACACCCCTGGCCCTACTTTTTATACTTTAATTTGAAACCGGGTCTCACTAAGTAGCTGAGGCTGGCCGGAACCCAGATCCTCCGGATTACAAGCATGTGCCACCACGCCTGGCCAGCACTATTTTTTTATTCTTTATTTTGAAACAGGGTCTCACTAAGTTGTGGAGGGCCTCACTAAGTAGCTGAGGCTGGCCGCGAACCCGGATCCTCTTGTCTCAGCCTCCCAAGTACTGGAATTACAAGCGTGCGCTACCACACCCTGCTGGGAGCACTTTCAAGTTGACTCCTGTGTCTTTTTTTTTGGGAGGGCTGTGCTGGGGATCCAACCCATGGCCTTGTGTGTGACATTTTTATAGCTCTTTTTTTGTAGTACTATACAGAATGTTTCAGACTAGTTTTGTATTTTCTCTGCCCTAGCCTCATGTTCCCAAGCAATTCAGATTCCTCTTATTGGAAAATAGTTAGAAACCACTCTTTTTTTTTTTTTTTTTTTTTGCGGTACCGGGGATTGAACCCAGGGGCGTTCTACCTCCGCGCTACACCCCCGGCCCTATTTTTTATACTTTATTTTGAAACCGGGTCTCACGAAGTTGCGGAGGGCCTCACTAAGTGGAGAGAGAGAGAGAGAGAGAGAGAGAGAGAGCTGAGGCTGGCCGCGAACCCGGATCCGGTCTCCACCTCCCAAAGCACTGGGATTACAAGCGTGCGCCACCACGCCCGGCTCACTCATTGTTTTTTTAAAAGCAATTCTTCACCGGGCGTGGTGGCGCACGCTTGTAATCCCAGTACTTGGGAGGCTGAGACAGGAGGATTGATTGCAGGTTTGCAGCCAGCCTCAGCCACTTAAGTGAGGCCCTCTGCAACTTAGACTCTGTTTTTTTGTTTTGTTTTTGCAGTACTAGGGATTGAACCCGGGGCAGTCTACCTCCAAGCTACACCCCCAGCCCTATTTTTTATTTTTTATTATGAAACAGGGTCTCACGAAGTAGCTGAGGCTGGCCATGAACCTGTGAACCTCCTATCTCAGCCTCCCAAGTATTGGGATTACAGGCATGGGCCACTGTGCCCAGCTTGTTTTTTTTTTTGTTTTTTTTTTTTTTTTTAGTGGTGTAAGAGAATTGTTTAGCCTAGTCAAAACACTTAATCACTTCTTTCCCCATAGTAACACTATATATTGCTAGGTGTGGTGTCACCTGTAATCCCAGTATTAAGGAGGGTAAGACAGGAGGATTACAGGTTCATGGCCAGCCTCTGCAATTTAGTGAGACCCTGTTTCAAAATAAATTGAAAGGACTGGGAGTGTAGGTCAGATGTAGAATGTCCCTGGGTTCAATCCCCAGTACCAAAAAATAAAAAAAATGCCACCTTAAGTGGGTGTGGTGGCACACACTTGTAATCCTAGTACTTGGGAGACCAAGACAGGAAGATTGCAGGTTTGAGGCCAGCCTCATCAACTTAGCGAGACCCTGTTTCAAAAATAAAAATTAAAAAAAAAATGGGGCTGGGGGTATAGCTCAGAGGTAGAATGCCCCTGGGTTCAACCTCCAGTACCAAAAAAAAAGTGTTTTTACTTGGCCTAATAATTCACCTACAGTGGGGCTCAGTGAGCATGGGTTGATCTGTATCCTTGTATAACTTCTACTTTCAGCCTTGTAAAAAGCCCTGGGATGTTGGAAATCCTGATTCCCACACCTCCCAAAGTATTTTAGGGGTTTAGGGATTTCTTGTGCGAAAATAAGGGTCACTTACTAAAGTCTTTGTGGAGCTAATATAGCATTTTGGTCCTTGTTTGAAAAAATGGTTGTGTGTAATGAATTCTCTGAAAGGGAGAGTGGAAGCTAAGGGTCCCTTGCGTTCACATCTGATAAATATTTACATCGGTTTTCTGCTTTGGGAAACTGCTATTTCTATGACTCACTCATCACTAGTGGTTTCTGACGGTCAGTGAAACTCCTTAGCTAGCCCTGAGAAGCCTTTGGCGTTTTAATATTGCCTATAGCTGCTGGGCTTACCAGTGGGAAGTTGAGGGCTACAGGATAAGCCCTCAGCATGGCCAAGTGAGCTAGAGAAGGTCTCACACATCTTGAGACTGGTGGCTCCCTGCATTCAGGACTGCTCGACTTCCTCACCTGTGAACTGAGGAGCGCAAACCTCTGTCCTGCTTTCTCCCGGATTGCTCCATGCTCTGCCAACCCTGACCCCTCTGCACCTTCATTCTTGTCTGCTCAAGATGGTATCTGCCATCACTTCTGCTCCTGCTCAAAAGCCTCTCCCCAGCCTAACTCACCTTACCGGGTGAGCTGGGTCACATGAGAGACAGGAAAATGGGATTTCACACCACTTGACTAGTGGGGCAAGGATGACATTCCTGTTGCTCATAGCTTACTGCTGTCTTCAGCCGCTTCAATAATGTGCAATCAGGAGGCTGGTTAAAGGTTGGGAAGCTGTTAGCCCCACCTGCTGGTCATAGAGCCTGTTCCTGTCTGCAAAAAGGAGAAGGTTGAATTGACCTTCAAGAGCCAGCACCCTGAGGAAGATTTTGTTACTCTGTCCAGTTTTTGACTGTCATCTCTTTTTTTTTTCTGTCTGTTTAGTCATTCAACCTGTATTCTGTAAGTTCTTGTTGATGCTTTTGTTGGGTACTGGAGGAAGGAAATGAGAAAGATTTTTGTCTTCCCAGGATTCAGTTTAAAGAATACACTGTGACAGTTTGGAATTGTGGGAGATAGAGTGGTTTAAGTACAAAGGAGGGGCATCTACCCGGTTGTTCTTTTTATTGGATTTTTCTTCTTGGCTTTTCTTTAGTTCTTCATCCTTCACAGCTTCAGCTCTCTTCTCCATTCTTTTTCCTTTTTTTTTTTTTTTTTGGTGCTGGGGATTGATCCCCGGGGCATTCTACCTCTAAGCTACACCCCCTAGCCCGGTTGCTGAGAGTCTTGCTATGTTTTCTGAGACTGGCCTCGAACCTGCAATCTTCCTGTCTCAGCATCCCAAGTACTGGGGTTTCAAGTGTGTGCCACCACACCTGGCTTTGCTATCCTTTTAAACCTTAAAAAAAAAAAAACTTGTCCCGGGCGTGGTGACATATGCTTATAATCCCAGTACTGAAATTATAAACTGAGAGAACATGATCACAGGTTCGCAGTCAGCCTCAGCTACTTAGTGAGGCCCTCTGCAATTTAGTGAGACCCTGTTTCAAAATAAAGAATAAAAAATAGGGCTAGGGTGTAGCTCGGAGGTAAAATGCCCCTGGGTTCAATCCCCAGTTCCGCCAAAAAAAAAAAAATCAGTATATATGACGTGTGTGTGTTCCTAAATTTATACATAGACACATAATTTTAAGTTATTTTACAAGAATGGAGTAATATCAAGCCATCTCCAGGGCTTTTCTATTCTGGCCCACTAAGAAGGACCCAGCGCTTCCATGACAACCTAACATAGCCTTCTTGGGACCTGGGCTGTCATCAAAAGCAACATGGCAGAAGCTGTGTGTGTGTGTGTGTGTGTGTGTGTGTGTGTGTGTGTGTGTTACTGGGGATTGAACCCAGGGGTGTTCTACCTCTATGCCCCCAACCCTTTTTATTTTTTATTTTGAGATAGGGTCTCACTAAATTACCATGTGTTGACCTCCAACCTGCAATTCTCCTGTCTCAGCCTCGCAAGTACTGGGATTACAGGCATGCACCACTATGACCAGCTCTGAGCTTTCTAATCTTGGTCTTGAGCATTGGAATTCAAACTTTTCCAAATTTCTGCTTCTCTAAAGCCTCTAGTCTGAAGTGTTAGGCCTCGGTGTTAGATGAATGTCATTGCAGATTAAGTTTTTGTTTTGTTTTTGTGGTACTGGGGATTGAACGCAGTGGGAGTCTACCTCTGAGCTACACCCCCAGCCCTATTTTTTATTCTTTATTATGAAACCGGGTCTCACTAAGTTGCGGAGAGCCTAAGTAGCTGAGGTTGGCCGCGAACCTGCAATCCTGTCTCAGCCTCCCAAGTACTGGGATTACAAGCGTGTGCCACCACACTGGCTCCAGATCAAGGCATTTTGATGCAGAAGTATGGGACATGTCTGGTGCTTATGGTTGGAGAGTAAGAGGACCAGGATTGGGTAAGGAGGAGGGCTGACAAGGAGGGCTCCTTGCCAGGCACGGTTCTTGGTACAGACTACAGCAGAAAACTAAAAGCCCCTTCCTTCAATGGGACTTTAATTCTGGTGAAGAGATAAAAGTTTGTCAAGTGGCGATGAGTACTGTAGAGAAAAGTAACACAAGGTTTGAGTCTGGGAGAGCCATACCACAAGCCCGGAGAAGTACAGGTCAAGTAGGTGTTGAGAGGAAAGTACCTCTTTTGAGAAAAGCATCTTTTTTTTTCCCCCTGGAACTGGGGATTGAACCCAGGGGCATTCTACCTCCAAGCTACACCCCCAGCCCTATTTTTTATTCTTTATTTTGAAACAGGGTCTCACTAAGTTGTGGAGGGCCTCACGAAGTAGCTGAGGCTGGCCGTGAGCCTGCCTGCAATCCTCCTGTCTCTGCCTCTTAGGTACTGGGACTACAAGTGTGCACCACCGCAACCCGCTGTAGAAAAGCATGTTTCATTTTTTCCCTCACCATGCCTGGTATTGCTTTCCTTACCTATCTTAAATTCCATGGTCCACAATCCCACCCTCATTGATTCCCCCCCCCCAGTGCTGGGGATTGAACCCAGGACGTCACACATGCCAGGCAAGTGTTCTACCACTGAGCCAAATCCCCAACCCTTGCTTCTTTGAATTTAATCCACAAACCACAATCGCAGTTACACCTAATTCTCCACCTACCTGCACATGCTTAGTTTAGAGTGGCTAGAGAAAGCCACTCAGCAGTGTCGTCATTAGTTTTAGGGGGTGCTAGAGATTGAACCCAGGGCCTTGCACATACTTAGCACACACTCTATCTCTGTGCTACACTCCTAGCCCCCAGTGTCTCATTTTAAACCCATGAGTTGGGCATGGTGGCACACGCTTGGAATCCCAGTATTTGGGAGGCTGAGATAAGAGGATCACAGGTTCCCGGCCAGCTTCAGCTACTTAGTTGAGGCCCTCTGCAACTTAGTGAGACCCTGTTTCCAAATAAAGAATAAAAAAATAAGGCTGGGGGTGTAGCTCAGAGGTAGAATGCCCCTGGGTTCAATCCCCAGTACCACCAAAAAGAAACAAACAAACCATAATGAACCTCAAGAGGAAAATCATTCCCTTGTCTACTCAATCTCCTAATGTCAAGATAACCATTTATACCATCTTCTCCCTTAAAGCTTAACACCTCCTCTCCCATCTGTACTTTCAGTTCATAACTTCCTACTTAGCTAAGGAAAATTGAAACATTCAAGACAAAACATCACAGACTGCTACATCTCATCTCACATACTCTGTCTTCTCACTTGTTATAGATGAGCATTCCTTGAAGCCTAGACTCCTGGCCAGCAGTATCGGTACTGCTGGGGAACTTGTCAGTTATTGGGCCCCAACCCAGACCTACTGAATCAGAAATTCTGAGTGTGAAGCCGGGCGTGGTGGCGCACGCTTGTAATCCCAGTACTTTGGGAGGTGGAGAGAGGAGGATCCGGGTTCGTGGCCAGCGTCAGCTCTCTCTCTGTCTCTCCCTGTCTCTCTCTCTCTCTACTTAGTGAGGCCCTCCGCAACTTCGTGAGACCTGGTTTCAAAATAAAGTATAAAAAATAGGGCCGTGGGTGTAG
>PVJS01064529.1:0-10205 GCA_004027185.1 Glis glis | reverse complement strand
AAAAAAAAAAAAAAAAAAAAAAAAAAAAAAAAAAAAAAGAAATATCAAATCCGCACAGTAGTCCACAGCACACCATACATGGCAGGTGAAGAGTGAACAGTTTAATGGGAAGTGTGCTCTAAAGGATCAAGCCAAGCACAGCTACTTTAAAAATAAACTCAACTAGTCTACATCTTGGTCAGCAGTTGCAAAGACAAGTGTGACTCATCCTTTTGAGCTCATCTTCCTTCACCTCTGCCACAGTCTCTCACTGCCAGCCTTGCCTGGCTTTTGATGACTATTTGGGTACACTGTTAGTGGCTTTCACAACTAAATAAAGTTAAAAATATTTGTCAATCCATTTCAATAATAAAGTCTGGAACTTCATGTTCATGCCGTTGTTGCTTATAGTAGACTTAGTTTAAGAAACACACTAAGTGCATGCTGTAGGGTGAATTTTGTCCTTTTAAAATCCATATGTTGGAAGCCGGGCATGGTGGCGCACCATTGTAATCCTAGTACTTGGGAGGCTGAGACAGGAGGATCACAGGTTCAAGGACAGCCTCAGCAAGTAGTGAAACTCTCATCAACCTAGGGAGACCCTGTTTCAAAATAAAATTAAATAGGACTGGGGGTGTAGCTCAGAGGTAGAATGCCCCTGGGTTCAATTCCTAGTGCCACACAAATAAATAAATAAATGAGTAAATAAATAAATAAAATCCATATGTTGGAATCCTAACCTTCAGCATCTTAGCTTGTGATGTATTGGAGATATAGCCTTTAAAGAGGTAATTAAGGCCGGGCATGGGGCACACACCTATAATCCCAGTACTTGAGAGGCTGAGACAAGAGGATTGCAGGTTTAAGATCAGCTTCGGCAATTTAGTGAGACTCTCAGCAACCTAGCGAGACCCTGTTTCAAAACAGAAATTAAAAAGGGTTGGGAGTAGAGCTTGGAGGTAGAACACCCCTGGATTCAATGCCCAGTGCCAAAAAAAATAGATAAATAAATGTAAACAGGTAATTAAGGTAAAATGAGGTCATTAGGGTGGGTCTACCCCAGTATGACTTTGTTCTTAGATGAAAAGTTTATGATGTACTCAAGGAAGGCCAGGTGCAGACACAGTGAGAAGGAGTCGGCCATCTACAAACCATGGAGAGAGGTCACAGAAGAAACCAAATTTAACTACACTTTAATCTTGAACGTCTAATATTCAAAACTGAAATAAAATAACTTATTTAAGCCACCCACTGTGTGGTCCTTTATATTATAACAGTTCTCGCAAACTAATACTCTTCATAAGTACTAAGAACTTTGATTTCAGTTACTGTCTTGCTTAAATTTGTTCAGTTTGTACTGCCTACACTTGTTCAACCCAACATATGTATCTGCATGTATTCTGCAATGTTATTACATAGCAACCCAGATAATGATCATTCACTACTAGTAATGTGCAATTCTGCGGTCCTTTATATGAACATCGACTTTATTAAAGCTCTCATTGGCCTATTACTTAGGGAATTTTTGAAAAAAATACATTTTTCTGTCAGTTACACTGTCAACATATGTTTAGTTAAGTTTTATATAACAGGTCTGTGTTTCCAAGCCAAATGAATTCTATATATTCAAAATTAAAAAATTCCAAGAATACAGACATATAATCACATGTACCATAAACACAATTAAACATATATTTCAGTTGTGACAACTCACTTTTCCTGGGGACCTGCAAGGCGTGCCACACTCACACTGACGTTTTCTGAAGTACTTCCGACCTTCTTTCCAACAAAGCAAGCCCAGTTCCGGCCCAGCACATCATGTACCCACCCAGGCATCGTCTCCTGGCAATAACTGATGACCTCGCTGCCCTTGGTTTCATACTGCAATCAAATGAGAAAAGGAAAGGCCAAATGAATATGTGTCCAGTTCTTAGGTCAGTTTCTCTGGCCTTCAATCATAGGAAAGATTCCCCTTCTTCTCTTTTGCCAATCCAACAGCAACTTCACCTGAGAGGCTACATTCTAAGAATAATTCTAGAAAATAAGAGAAACTCTATGTGCAGCACTGTTGGTCACCAAACAAAATACTTCTAGGAATGAAAGGCAAGGGAAGAAACTCACATTTTTAGAGCATCTGCCATATTCAAAGCAGTTTACAGAAGTTGGTTTACTTAACACTCACAATAAGGCTATGAAGAAGGAGACAACACACACTTACCAAGGACAGAGTGGAGGTTCAGCTCAGAAAGGTTACTCCTACCTGCGGCAACAGCCTATCGAGCTGCACTTTCATACTCAGAAAAGACTCACATCAGAAGAGTATAAGAACAGATGACAAGTGGGGGGTGTAGCCCAGTGATAGAGCAGAGCACTTGCCTACCACATGTGAGGCCCTGAGTTCAATCTCCAGCGCTGCAAAAAATAAAACACTGGGTGCAGTGGCACATTCTTGTAATCCCAGTACTTAGGAGGTTGAGGCAGTAGGATTGCAAGCCTGAGGCCAACACACCCTAAGGCCCTACTTTAAAATAAAAATCACTGGGGTGTAGCTCAGAGGTAGAGCACCCCTGGGTTCGATCCTCAATACTACACAAAAATAATAAATAATAAATAAATAAATAAGAAACATTTTCTATAGAACTATTAGGATATACTGATTATGAGAGGGTCAAAGTAACTTGATTAACTATTCTCTCTACTTATTTCACTAATATGGCCCTCTGTCATCTTTCAGTGTTAACATTGATAAGTAACTATAAAGTGACGGATCCAGGATTTGAACTCAGGTGCTTTAGCCCCAGGGTCTCATTACCTTTGTGTAAAAGCATCTCACTAGGGAATGGCACATGATCCAGAATCAGAGCACAGCACATGGGTGTCAGAAGGGAAAAATGCCATGCTATATTTCTACCAAGAGAAACTTGGACACAGGCAATTTCAGGCTTCAGCTCAATTTAATGAAACGAACTATGTATAAACTGTATATAAACTTTGGGCAAGACTTTACTAGGCTTTAGTCTTCTCATCTGTAAAACAAAGAAACTAGAAAAGAATGCCCTCGAAGGGATACATTCTTGGATTCCAGGGAGAAATGCAGGTTTGTGAATATTTTCTAGTAAGGCCCAACAGCAAATACAGACCATTAATAGGTTGTACCTGTTCAACTCTGCCGCTGGAGCATGACAGTAAAGATGACGTGTTAGCAACCATGGTTCACCTTGGTCAACTGCATTGCAATAAAACTTGAATTTACAAAAAGAGACAGTAGGTTGGTTTTCGCTCCAGGGGCTATAGTTTGAGACTCCTGATCTAATTTAATAAATGCTACTTTTGCTTTTGGAGGACCAAAGAGTAAATATTGCAGGCTTGCCAACTAGAAGGATTCCTTCACAGCTACTCACCTAGGCCACTACAATGTAAAAAGTGCAGAGAGAATACACAGATGAATGACAAAAGCCCTGTGCAAATAACACTTTACTTACAAAAACAGGCCTGTAGGTTGCCAGCCTCTAGCTTAGAGAAATGTGGGCAGCAGCTGTGAGCTGCACTTTCCAGGCAGCCACACATCACCAGAATAAACCAATACTCTGCAGGGTACAGTGCTGCTAATGGTGTGTCAGGTGTACTGAATGCATTTTCATCATGATTACTTTCAACTTACATTTACCAGGATGTACCTCAAGTTGAGGAACATCCCTATGGAACTATACAAAACTTCAATTATTTTTCTGTGGTGCTGAGGATCAAACCCAGGGCCTCACACATGCTAAGCAAGTGCTCTAATACTGAACCACAAACTCAGCCCCAAACTTTTATTTTTGTTGCTCAAAAATAGTGCAATATTGGTGAGTTCATGCAATGTAACATAAACCCTCCAGAGCCTGACTGTGTTCTCTTTGGCAGTGATTCTTGATCATATTCTCTTCTCCTCTGTTGCCTGCTAGTCAGACAGGCCAGGCAGGGCTAGGCCAGCGCTCCCTCCACCTCTGCTCTTTTAGAACATAACCTGATAATGTACCAAGAACTCTTGAGATTTACCTTACAGAATTCATCCCCCTCCCCTTTTTCTTTCTTTCACATACACCAAAATGCTATACACAGGAAGACATTCTATGCAGAACAACAGAATTTGTGTGGTGTGTGTGTGTGTGTGTGTGTGTGTGTGAGTGAGAGAGACTGGGGATTGATCCTAGAGGCATTCTACCTCTGAGCTACACCCTCAGCCCTATTTTGGGTTTGGAAATAAGGTCTCACTAAATTGCTGAGGGACTCACTAAGCTGCTGAGGTTGGCCTTGAACCTGCAATCCTCCTGTCTCAGCCTCCCAAGTACTGGGATTACAGGTGTACACCACCATGACCAGCAACAGAAATGTTAAAAATAGAAACAAGAACACAAGTCCTGAAAAAGGTTCAAAAATATATTAATAAGTTATATTAACTCAAAGGAATATCATGTAACGTTTTATCTGAGTTCTACAGAAAAGGGATGAGCAAACTCAGGCTGGAGAGAGCTACCTGCCTCTATAAATACAGTTTTATTGGAAAACAGCACACCTGCTAGTTTATTGCTTTTGTGTCATGATGGCAGAAACTGAATGCTTTTAATACTTTATAAACATCGTCAAGATTACTCATAAATCTTAGAGATTCAAGAGAACATAGAAATATATTCTCAGGGGACAAAAGAGACCTAAGGAGGTGGTTGAACTAGAATTTATAACTGAAGACCACAATAACCAAATATTACTCCCAGTACCATGCCCCACTCCTTCATATACTTTATCTTCTCACAAAAAGCTAGAGAGGTAAACAATTACTAGAAACACTGAGGGAAGAAACCCAGAAATTACACAGCAAATACTTAAAACCCAAAGAGTTTCTACCTATATTACTTGAGCCTCACAACAATCTCTTGGGACAGTAGGCATTATTCCTTTCATGAAGAAAAGGTGGCCCCGCCAAGTTAGAGAAGATTCAAATAC
The DNA here is from genome assembly GCA_004027185.1 of Glis glis. NCBI lineage: Eukaryota > Metazoa > Chordata > Mammalia > Rodentia > Gliridae > Glis > Glis glis. The sequence continues at coordinate 5,243 of PVJS01064529.1, read as the reverse complement.
AGGATCCCAGGTTATGAAGGTCATTACTTTATTCATTGTATCCTCTTTTTAAAAAGTTTTAGAAAGCCAGGCATGGTGGCACACACCTGTACTTCCAGTACTTGAGAGGCTGAGACAGGAGGATTGCAGGTTCAAAGACCGCCTCAGAACTTAGCAAGGCCCTCTGCAACTTAGTGAGACCCTGTTTCAAAACTAAATAAATAAATACAATAGGGCTGGGTGTGTAGCTCAGAGGTAAAATGCCCCTGGGTTCAATCCCCAGTATCACACACACACACACACACACACACACACACACACACACACACACATACACACAGTTTCAGAAGAATAACTGGAGTCAGGTTCAAATCATTGCCCAACACCCTGCAAAGCTGCCTCAACATTCTAGCAGCCCCTGGCCATTTCCCCACTCTTCATTGCCTCAGCAATTTCAGTCTTTTTTGCATTTTTGCCAATGGTAAGGCAAGCATTAGTGCAGGGTAGGGGTACAGATACTGCTTTTGATATTGGACCACTAGACAGAACCCAGCTGTGCCACTTACTGGCTGTGGGATCCTGCACAGGGGACTTGTCCTGTCTGTGCTTTCAGTTTCTTTATGTATAAAATAAGATCGATAACAACAGACTACATCTGATAGGTCATGTTTTATGTACTCTAACTCAATATTCATACAGCCCATGAGGTTGATCTTTGCACGAAGATATAACCACTGAGAGAATAGGATTTTTATGTATTCAGCACCTAGGGAAGTGTCTGGAACTAGAGAGCAATTAATTACTGAATGACAGAATAAGCAAACGTGAATTAAAGAAGAGAAAATACAAATGCCAGATCAATTTCAATACTAACACAGGAACCAAAAAAAGACATAATAGAAGTGCAGTTATTTCAAGATACCATGGAAATTCAAATTATAACTCATAGTATGATTTCAGAAGTGTCAATTTTCTTCTCCAAACCTGTTCCCTATCTGTAAATTTAGGCTGAACTAGAAGTTTCAAAAGTTCCCTTTGAATATTTACACATCCTTACATCTATGGTTTTACATAAAATTAATAAAATTAATAAAGCCAGGTAAATAATTCTTAATCTAGACACATTCCTTATTTACATAGACCAATCCTCAAGAAAAACTTTGTTGTTATAACTCAACTCCTATAAATGTACAAAAATGCTATCCACTTGTGTATCACTTCTGATATATTAAATTGATGAAACTGTTTTCCCTTTAAAACTTAACTTTATATTATTCTGTAGTTTTCATAGTCTGAAGCAATTTGGTCTTTCTTAGAACTTGAAATTATTCTATTAACCTGCAGGAATGGATTACAGTAACAGGCAGGACAGGGCTGTGCAGGGCAATACAATTTAGAAAAGAGCATTTCCCAGTTCAGTAGCCAAGTACTCAACACCTTAACTTGATGGATCACCCACTCTTAACTCTTACTTCCTTGACTTGAATGTTGTCAGGGCATCTGTCATTTTCTTGCAACTATGAAATCTTATCTGTTTTTTGACATTATCACCAATTAAGAAGTTGAAATTTTGGCCATGCTACCAAGCTTTAAATATAGCCAAATTTCCTCCCAAAGAGTTTTCGTGTATATAAGCATTTGTCTCTGAAGATTAAGTTTCCATTCATTTATGCCAATTTCTACTGCAACAAATACATAATTTCCCAAAATTTGATGAACCTCCAAGTCCTATCATTCACATTTAGAAAACTACTACAATTCAGTAAGTATTCATTTACTTCCTTAAAGCTACTATTAGGTTGCCAAACATTCTCAAAATCCCCTTTCTTAAATTTCTCATTTTTATAAAATATCCAATTAGACCTATATATTACTATTAAATAATTTTTAAAAAACAGCTTGAGGCCAAGCATGGTGGTACACAACTGTAATCGCAGTACATGGGAGGCTGAGAAAGGAGGATCACAGGTTCAAGACCAGCCCCAGCAACTTAGCGAGACTGAGCAAGCTAGTGAGACCCTGTTCAAAACAAATTATAAATTATATATATATATATATATATATATATATATATATGTATGTATGTATATATAAAATGGGCTGGGGTATAGCTTAAGGTAGAATGCCTCTGGGTTTAATCCCTAGTACCACAAAAAGAAAAAAGAAAAAAAGATAAAAAGGGAACAGCTTGGGATATTTTAGAACTTATTTATCCTGGATCTCTTACTCTATTGCTCTTTGACACTCAGGAGGGCAAAAAACAAATCACTTAAACCTTGTTCCGCAGTTTCCCTGGTTAATGATATACTTAGCAAACATTAAAATACTTTAGAAAACACACTCAGAGACAGGGCAGTTGAGTAAAAGACTTTGCCCTTTAAATTCCAGTAATGCCACTTATTTATGTAGCTTTGAACAAGCTACAAGGAGTGACCCACAATTTCTTCATCTGAAATGGGAATGAAATCTTTGACTAACACTGCACTTCACTGGACTGCTATGAAGGATAAAGATGATATTATAGTTTAAAGAGGTTAGAAAGTTACAAGACACTAAGCAAGTAACAATATAAATACTACCATCTGTGTTTTGGGGGCTACGAAGCTGCTTAAAATTCCATCCCTGCATTTGGATAACACATTCTACCCCAACTGTCAATTAACTGAGCTATTGGCATTGGGTCCAATCCTGTCACCTGGCAGTTTCCAAAATGAGGGGGAAAGATGACCACTGGAGTACTGGAAAGAACTTATATTTTTATTTATATTTGTAATATAAAGTTGTAAACCAACTTCCTCTATTACTTAATATACAAGGTACCAGTAATACTTCCAGTCAGTTCCACTGTCAGATGGTCACCTGTCATACACAGGGTGCTAGTAAATACCTGCAAGAGAGTTAGGACACAGTCTACCCGCTACGTGCACTGCCTTAACTGACTTAAGTATTTTATCTGATTTTGTCAAGCTAACTTCACAAAATGAACCAGTAGCTTAAAACATTCTTACTTGCAAAAAAAAAAAAAACACAGGATGTGTAAATACTAATCACCCAAACAAGAAAATGGTACAGATTACACTTGCCTGAGTTCTGTTAGCCATGTTTTTTGAGAACAAATGTTTAAATGTCTGCATCGCTGTGATATTTCACTTTTTAACTCTATTCATCCATAGAGCAAGTACTTCAGTTCAAATTTGTCTATTAAACTGTGACCAGTCCTAATACCAATCAGTAATTCTTCTAAAGTGGGGCACATTCTTACTTTTAACAAAGTTGCATTAAAACCTACTGAAATTCTTTATTTAAAATATTTTAAAACACATTTTAAAAATCCTGTGTCCAAATGTTAAAAATTTAGAAGCATGGGAACTATTATTGGTAATAGAGACTCTAACATTGATTTGTCAATTAAATTATGACAATGAAGCATATTTTGCATTGTTTTCACATGGTATCATCAAATATATTTTGGTAGGACAATTTTATGACATTAATAAATCAAATATTGCTTACATAAACATTTAATATTTCATATGCATTATAACAAAACCATTAGTATAGTGATGCTGGTATGCAATTTTTAAATGTGTCTATATATATTACAGAACACATATAAGTTTGGAAATCTACGTCTGAACCACAAAATGATTTATCACTTCAGAAATGAGTATCTTGCATGAAGCAGAATGATTTAATGACAAAACAAAGACATTAAATTTGAGAAATACTGATAAATGTTGAATGATAAAACATGGAGACATTAAATCTGAAAAACAAAGAAAGTTTACTCAATATTGTGCCCTTTGTTTATGGTAGATATTTACATAAGTAAAAACCAATTCTACTGGTTGCCAGGTCTCCAGTGTGAGTAAAAGCTATTAGACAAGAGAAAACAGGCAAATTTTACCAAATTGGTATTTTGCCAAACCCCTCCAAGAGTATCACAGCTTACCTAAAAAGTCAACTTCTTTAAGTCAGTTCCGAGAACTAGCTTTAGTATTCTGCCTCTTAACAAGACTAAACCATTTATTTAAAACACTGAATTTTAATGAATTGCTAAACTGCTAGAAATTCATTTTAATGGCTACAACCAAATAACATCCAGTATTTTACAGAAAAAAAATCGGCAGTTAGATTTACATGTATGAATGGAGAATCTTAAGTTTGATTATTCCCATCTCTGAAGATATTCCATTTAAACCAAAATACACATTTCAGAATTAGCTAAGACTATTTACTACTTAGCAAGGTAGCCAAAGTCCCTGGGCTCAATTCTCATGTATTTGTTCATAAAGTTTGTGGGGTGGGAAGAAATCTTAAGAGTTCATCTCATCCATTCATTAGGCTCTTGCTTCTCACTGTACTTGACAAAGGTGGGATAAGACCTAAAGCCATCCAGGCTAATTCAAATAGCTGGTTCTCCAGGCTTCAGGAAACCACTGCAGTCATAAAACGAGTAGATAGTTCTGAAAGTTAGAACTCTTACCATTTTAAACGTAGAGCTCTATCTTGGCCTCCCTAGGCTCAGAAAGATTAGGGCATAAATAAATAAACAGAGCAAAATTTAGAAGTATAATCTCTTTTCCACTAAGTTACTCAACAAATATGGTCTTTGTGCTCTGCAGAATCTCTAAGTACATAAAGTTAACAACCCTTTCAGAAACATATCAATAAAAACACCATCACAATGATGTATTATTAAACTCTTTCTTTTGAAAGTATTTATTGAAGGCTTATTATTTCTCATATTATTTGAGACATATTGCACATACAAAGGGAATAAAATCGTGAATAATACACAGTTGACCCTTGCCATTATGGAGTTTAAAGACCAAAGAGTAACAGGCAACTATGACAGAGAATGCTAAGCATTATTACATTATAACCCCAAACTGCAACCTTGGAACCTCTAATTCTTCTCTTCCATAATCCAAACATTTAGATGCCAAATGACTCAGAAAGAAAAATCTTTAGTATTCTTTTAAAAGTTTTATATTAAATACATTCTAATATGTATCGGTTGCTTTGACAGTATTTATATCAGCTTAAAAATATACAATTCTTTTAAATTTTTGTGTGTGTGTGTGTGGTACCGGGGATTGAACCCAGGGGCGTTCTACCTCCGCGCTATACCCCCAGTCCTATTTTTTATACTTTATTTTGAAACCGGGTCTCACGAAGTTGCGGAGGGCCTCACTAAGTAGGAGAGAGAGAGAGAGACAGGGAGAGAGAGAGAGACAGGGAGAGAGAGAGAGAGAGAGAGG
>PVJS01064528.1:0-10206 GCA_004027185.1 Glis glis | reverse complement strand
TTTTTTTTTTTTTTTTTTTTTTGTGGTGCTAGGAATTGAACCCTGAGGCAGTCTATCGCTGAGCTATACCCCCAGCCCTATTTTATTTTTTATTTGGAAACAGGGTCTCCCTAAGTTGATGTGAGCCTCACAAGTAGCTGAGGCTGGCTTTGAACCTGTGATCCTCCTGTCTCAGCCTCCCAAGTACTGGATTACAGGTGTGCGCCACCACACTGGCTTGAAACAAGGTCTCACTAAGTTGTAGAGGGCCTCACTAAGTTGCTGAGGCTGGTCTTGAACCTGTGATCCTCCTGTCACAGCCTCCCAAGTATTGGGGATTACAAGTGTGTGCCATCATGCCCAGCTCTATTAGGATTTTAAACAGAGATCTCCTCCTATACTGTATTAGCTCTTTCTGGACCATATTCACATACCTTTACATAAATGAGCTTTTTGTTTAAACCTGTTGGTTGCCTGCTCTGCATACCAGAGGCCTCAAACTGGCAGCCATATTCTCTTTTACCCACCTAGAGTTCTCTAAAACTGAATTTGAAACCCTGGAGGCGGGGGCATAGACTCGGTAGCCACATTCTCTACTGTATTATGTCTTTGCTTGCCGGGCATTTGTGTTCCCTTTCCCTGCTTGGCCCTGAAGGTGATCAATCCTGCTCTTTATTTAGAATCTGTTTTGCTTTTTATACTATTGGCGATTTTCCCATTTTAAAATTATCTATAAGCCTAATTTTTTATTTTATTCTGCCTTTTTTCTTTTTGCAGTACCAGGGATTGAACCCAAAGGCATTCTACCTCCGAGCTACAACCCTATTTTTTATTCTTTATTTTGAACCAGGGTCTCACTAAGTTGCAGAGGGCCTCACTAAGTTGCTGAGGCTGGCTTTGAACCTGCAATCCTCCGGTCTCAGCCTCCCAAGTACTGGGATTACAAGTGTGCACCACCATGCCCAGCTCATTCTACCTCTTAAAATGTCTCACTTACCCTAAGAATCTCTGTAACCTTACATGGCCTGAATGGCTTTCCTCTCACTGCGGGTTTCCTCAGGTCTGTCAGCGTTCCCTGAGCCTAGGCTTCCTTACCCCCCTGAGAAGTCCAGAGGTGGGAGAGGCCTCACAGACTGTACCTTAGGAGGGGTCCCCACAGACTTGGTGGGGACTCCAGGAAAGCATGGCTTGTCTGCCTCCTGGTAAAACAAGCAGAGCAGAATGTGTAGAGGAGGTAGCCTGGGCTTCTCTTTAAACTATTTCAGTATTTTCGTGTCCTAACTAAGAGATGGAAGAGAGGTAGAAATATATCTCTGTGCACATGATGGCAGATAAAACAAAAATATGGGGAGCTATCCCATGATGAATATTCAGCTGAGGGGGACGCACGCATGCCAGCCCGCGTCTTCTCTCCTGATCCTCACTCCACCGAGACTCACGAGGAATTTATTGCTCATTTTAATCACACCCAGAGAATGAATTGGCAGGAATATTAGGCAGATAGGCCTATCCTATATATTTTATTTGCATATCCCAGTGACAGGATCACAAGCACATTCTGTATCTCTATATTTTTTCATTTGCTTCAGGGGTAGCTGGGGATGTGATGCTCCTCAGGGGCCCACATTCCAGGCTGAGAGCCTGGGTGCTCCCATGAGGGCTGAGTGAAGCCATGAGGGAGAGGAGGCAGGGGTACAGATTAGGGAGGAGGATCATGTTCTTTTCCTGCTCACTCCAGCAAACAGGCACCTGTTCTGAGAGGCCCTGTGCTTGGCCTGTGGCTTACGATGGGCTAGACACGTGCTAAGAGCTTTGTGGGGGAAAGCTTTTTTTTTTTTTTTACTTTTTAAAAACTTTGTTGAAATATACTTGTATAAAGTACATATATCAGAAACATACAGCATAGTTCACAAATCAAATATACCCGATCAAGAAATAAACTATTTCAAGTACTCAGGAGCCCATTCACTCATACTCCCTTTTAGTCACTACCCATCCCCCAAAGGGAAGCATTATCCTGAGTTTTTTACTTTAATTTCTGCATAATTTCAGAAATAGTACAATGAGTTCCTGTAAACTCTTCTCCTAGATCTCCAACTGTTAACATTTTGTCATACTTGCTTTATTACTTATATATGTGTAGATAATATGTATACAGATATATGTAATATATGTAATTTTTTTGGATCCTTTGAGAATAAGTTACACATGATGCTTCTTTACCCCTGAATATTCTTAGGCATTTCTTTAAAAACAAAGACTTTGGGGGGGTTCTGGGAATTGAATCCAGAGGCATTCTACCTCGGAGCTATACCCCCAGACCAATTTCATTTCTTATTTGGAAACGGTCTCACTAGGTTGCTGAGAGCCTCACTAAATTGCTGAGGCTGTCCTTGAACCTTCGATCCTCCTGCCTCAGCCTCCCAAGTACTAGGATTACAAGTGTACACCACCACACCCAACTTTTTTTTTTGCAGTGCTGGGATTGAACCCTCAACTGCTCGAATGCTAATGCTCCATCGTGGAGCTACACCCTCCAGCCCTCATTTTCTTACATAACTTCAGTATGATCATCAAAATCAGGGCACTAATATTGATATTAAGTAAGCTACAGATGTTATTCAGATTTTGCCAGCAGTCTCAATAATGCTTAGAAGAAAAGTTCAGATCCCAAGTTGCATTCAGGTGTCATGTCTCTTTAGCCTCCTCTAATCTGGAACAGTTCCCCAGTCTTTTTTTGTCTTTTGTGACCTTGACTTTTTAACAAGTATAGGCTGGTTATTTTGTAGAATGTCCCTCAGTTTGGGTTTATCTAATGTTTCCTTATCATTCAACTCAGGTTATGTATTTTTGGCAAGAACACCCTCTGGTGTTTATTTTCTACAAATTCATTAGGTAGCCCTGTACTAGAAGTAGGAATAGGAAATTTGTGATTTAAGTCTCATCTTCCTAGACTCTGAACTCTCTGGAAAGTGCAGGCTCCAGGACCAGCCTGCATGGGTTAGGCTTCTGTCTCTGTACTTGCCACCAGTAGAACCTTGCTTGAATTTACTTAATCTCTACACTGGAGATGATGACACTATGAACTTGATAGGGTTGTAAAAATTAAAATACTGATCCTAGATCAGATAAGACCCATCAGTAAATGCTAAAACTAGTGAGTAGAAATTTGATAAGTAACAGGATATTTAAATACTGTCAAAGTCTCTCTCCATACAAAATATTTATTAATTGCAAATGGAAAGATGATAATGGAGAACCCTGGCAGACACCATTTAGCCAAATAATGAAAGTTAACATCAATAGTTATAGGATAAGCCAGGCGTGGTAGCACATGCCTATAATCCCAGTCCTTGGAAGGCTGAGACAGGAGGATCACAGGTTCGAGGATAGCCTCGGCAACTTGGCAATACCCTCAGCAACTTAGTGAGACAATGTTTAAAACAAATTTTTAATAGTTATGGTATAAATCAATATCACTTGCCCCTGATGCGATGCACTGAGAATATCCTCATTTTCTTACTTTTACCACTCCATGCCCCTCTTAACCTTCTCTTACCAGTCTGTCTCTGGATCAGCCCAACTATCCGCAGAGGTGTGATATGGTCAAATTTACATGTTAAAAAATATAACTCTAAAGCCGGGTGTGGTAACGCACGCTTATAATCCCAGTACTTGGGAGGCTGAGACTGGAGGATCCGGGTTCGCAGCCAGCCTCAGCTACTTAGTGAGGCTCTCTGCAACTTAGTGAGACCCTGTTTCAAAATAAAGAATAAAAAATAGGGCTGGGGGCGTAGCTTGGAGGTAGAATGCCCCTTGGTTCAATCCCTGGGACCGCAAAAAAATATATATATATGGGGCTGACACCTGCTTTGTGTCTGGCCTTCCTCTACAGGGACACATACTTTATGGACTGGTTCAATAGACTTTTGAGTCTCTTGGGCTCCTCTCTCATCCCCCGGTATCGTGTTCCCATCTGCTCTGCATCCCCCAGACTTCTTTGTTGGACTCCCTGGGCTCCCCTGTTACCACCCCCCAATCTCACCTCTTACCTCCTAGTCCTCTGTGTTGACCTCTCCACCAGTCCTCTCTGTCATCCCATTTCAGGGCATGGTGGAAGCCCTGATTATGACATGAGTTAGGGTCTGAACCAGTCAGTACAGGGCGTATCTGGGACTGTCTGTGAGCAAGTGGACTCTGTAGGCCTAACCTCCCCAGGAGAGGAAAACTGCAGCTTGGCCTCTCTTCCCTCCTCTCTATCCCATTCTTGCACAGGGTCTTATTCTGCCTGTCCACCACCCCCACCCATCTGCCCTCTCACTGCCAGCTTCATTGTCAGACCTGTCCCCTGAGGGATGCCCAAATGTCAGGTGGCCTGCCATACCCCTTCTCCCTGAAACCCTCCCCCACAGAGCCATTCAGCCCAGCCACCCACCTCTGAGCGGAGCAAGACCAGCTAGGCTTCGCCTCGGCCTCCCAGCCCTTTCCTGTAAATGCACTCACAGCCAGGAGGGGTGCCATATTAAATCAAGACTGATGGAAACCAGTGGCTGTGATTATCCAGCCAAGATGCAGCCTGGGAAGCTGGTTGCTGCCAGCTCCAGGTGAGATCTTCTGAAGCTAATCGTACGTGGCTTTTATTAAGAAGATGATCACTCCTACTCCTGCTCTCCTGGCGGCCCCTTCACAGTTCCTCTCAGTCCAGCGCCCTCTGCTTCTGCAGGCTGGGTTACCTGCCCTGTCTTCTCTTCTAGAAAACTGGAACCTCCTAAAGCAGAGCCTTGAACTCAGTCCTGTAGCTTCCTCCCATCTTCTCAAAGAGCCAGGAGCAATAGTAGCCCACATTTATGGAGCCCTTACCAGGCTCCTCCCATCCTTCTTTATTTTCTCCCCCAAATAGAATGCGCACAAAGCAAGCATTTTCCTTCTCTAGTTTCTTCTCCCGACTAGCTTTCCACAGGGCTGGGTTCATAGCTGTAAAAGTAATTCATTCATTCAATACACTGTTTACAAAAACTTTGCTAAGAATTAGGAAAAGAGACTGAAACGGTAACCTTTGGTCTGGTTTAATCACAGTGTCCTGTATGTTTCTATCAAGAAGTCTGAACCATTTTCAGAGGTTTTTCTGAATAGGCATAAGTGTCTGGGGCTCCAGGCTTGGGGAAATCAGGATGTACTCAGAAGTGTAGGCCATAATATGAGCCATTTCCAAGACCATCGAGAAAGCACCTGAGAAACCAGTTAGCTCATGGTGTAGCCATACCCCCACGCTCACCTCCATAGAAATCAAGGACTGTTTCCTCTTGCCCAAGAAAACAACAGGAATACTAAGATAGCCTAAAATCATGACACTGTAGAAGAGATACAGGAAGTAGAAATGTTTCCATGGAGAAGACTTAGGGAAGGCACAGTGGTCATACCCAAATCAACAAAGGACAAAAAGAAGTCTGTTAGGCTTTGCCTGGGGCAAAAGGGCAAGAGATGTTCTGTGATGAGGCCCGCAGACCAGTAGATGGAAAGTACCTAGAGGCAGAATTCTGCGCCATGTAAGGAGAGCTGTCAGCCAGAGATGAGCTGCCTCAGGCTTGAGGCGTCTCCAGAACCTGGTGAGTGTTGATACTGCACCTGCAGAGCCAGGTTCCCAGAGCAGAGCGCCTCAGAGCCACTTGTGGGGCATGCAGGTGGACTTAGCTCTGGGCTTCTGCTTAAGCAGGAGCAGCTCTTCCTTTTATCTATGCACTGTGATACATGATTGAATTAATGAAAAGGAATCTGGTACGGGGGGGGGGCATGTTTGATAATCAGCTGTTAAAATTCAGTGAAGCTCTAAGAGGGAAATAACATTCATTAGAGGCCTCGTAAGAGCCAGGTCCTATGGCAGCCATTCGAGTCATTTGGACTACCACTTTTACATAGGACATTTGCCATGTGCTGGACTCTGCTAAGTGTTTAATGTACATATCTCCCTTACTCCTCACTGGCATCCCACAAGGCTCCTGCAAGGTAGGTATAAGTACTTTCCCTGAGTTGCAGGGAGAAAACTAAGGGTCAGGAAGGTGAACTGACTTCCCAAGGCCAGCTAGCCAGTCAGTGGTTGAGGGCAGGTCTGAGCTCAGGTCTGCCACACTACTTGCCTCACTATGAGCCAAAAGAGGAACCAAACTTCAGATGGGAGACAACTCTAAGAATTAAATGAGACATTGTAGCTGGGCATGGTGGTGAACACCTGTAATCCCAGTACTTGGGAAGCTGAAACAGAAGTACCGCAGGTTCGTAGCCAGCCTCAGCAACTTAGCAAGGCCCTCTGCAACTTAGGAAGACCCTGTTTCAAAATAAAAAAAATAAAATAAGGCTGGGGGTATAGATCAGAGATAGAATGCCCCTGGGTTCAATCACTAGTACCAATCAATCAATCAATCAATTAATTAATTAAAACACTGTGTATAAAGTGCTGAGTACAGTGCCTGGCACGTGGCAGCCTCTTATGGAAGTGAGCAAATGTACCCAGCAAACCCTGGCAAGCCAGCCTCCCCTTCAGGCTCCTTAAGGGCCTGCCTGACCGCAGGCCAGCACTGTCCCAGCCAGGATGTGTGCATCTCCCCATCAGAGCCTCCAGCCTGGTGGACCCAAGTGCTGAGCCAGCTGGTGGCAGAAAGGAGGAAGAGGCAGATATATGGCTGGAGTCGGCAGAGCCAGGTGATGTATGTGGCGCCTGAGGGAGCCGCACAGTGACACTCTGGATTCCAGCCGGCAAGCGTGGCTCCACTGGGATCGGTGCCGAATTATTGCTCCATATGAAACCCCAGGACTGATGGGAGCTTTCAGTTACAGACTGATAGCAACAGCCAAAATTGGATTGTTTGCTATTTATTTTTTTTAACTTCTGTCAAGGTCACTACCATAACAGGAAAACACTGCCCAAGCAGCAGGTATTTTTCATCCACTCTGCCCGCAAGAGCAATCTGCAACTGCAACTTTTGTGACAGGGCCTTACCTTGACAGCTCTCTTTCTAGAAGGATGTCGGTGTCACACTGGCTCCAGGGAAAGGAGCCTCCTGAAGACCTGGTCACTCCTTCCCAGTCAGAAGACCTGCTTCCTTCCCCCTTGATGCCTTTCACCGGAAATGCTTTCCCTCAGTCCTCCCTGTCTAGCCGCCAGACAGTCCCGCTTCCTCAAGCCCCCCATTTCTCAGAAAGTCTCCCAAAATGTTCCACATTTATGTATCTTTCCCTTCTCTGTATTTCTATACCATCCCATCTAGCTGCTAATTCCTCTTTGTAAGTCGTCAAACTCAAGTTTTGTAAACACCAGATGTCACCACTGTGCCAGGACCCTTGATGGAAACAGAAAAGAGTGAAAGATAGTGCCTGCCCTCAGGGAGCTCATAATTGAATCAGAGGATAGACTCACAAAGTTTCTAGTGAAAGGTACGGCCCTAGAGTGAAGTAGGCATTTACTAAAGCTCTGGAACCATGAGGAAAGTGGCCCTGCCTCGCCTGCTCTTGACTTGGAGCTCCCTGGAGGCAGGGTGTGGCTCTCTTCCTCTGGAGCATGACCCAGGACAGACAAGGGGAGAATGGGAAGAACTGGGCCAGCCTCCAGCGGCCATGAGCCAGAGCTGTGCTACTGGACCCCTGGAGCCCCACACCTGTGTTTCCCCTGAGCTGGGGGATAGAGTGGGACTAGGGTCCCTACTGGACCTGATACCCCTGAGCCATTTGCCCTCTCTCCCCACAGTACCAAGAGAAGCAGCGGAAGCGTGAGGCCGAGGAGCGGCGCCGCTTCCCCCTGGAGCAGCGACTGAAGGAGCACATCATTGGCCAGGAGAGTGCCATCGCCACCGTGGGTGCCGGTGAGTATGCCAGCCAGCGCAGGTACACCTGCTGCAGTGAGCTGTGCATCCTACTGCCGCCAAACTAGAGATGCGGTTCATAGTAAAGTTAACACTTGCTGAGTATTGTTTATATTCCAAGCATTGTTATAAGCTCTTTGCCTATCTTGTGTCATTTAGTCCTGACAGCAGCACTATGAGGTCGGTGCCACTTACTCCCATTTTACAGATAAGGAAGCTAAGACATGGCCCATGAATAATTTGTTCCAGAATGCCTTCCTGCCGGGCTTGGTGGCGCACGCTTGTAATCCCAGTACTTTGGGAGGCGGAGACCGGAGGATCCGGGTTCGCGGCCAGCCTCAGCTCTCTCTCTCTCTCTCTCTCTCTCTCTCCTTAGTGAGGCCCTCCGCAACTTCGTGAGACCCGGTTTCAAAATAAAGTATAAAATATAGGGCCCGGGGTGTAGCGCAGAGGTAGAACGCCCCTGCGTTCAATCCCCGGTACCGCAAAAAAAAAGAATGCCTTCCTGCCAGGCATGGTGGCGCACACTTGTAATCCCAGTACTTGGGAGGCTGAGACTGGAGGATCCGGGTTCACGGCCAGCCTCAGCTACTTAGTGAGGCCCTCTACAACTTAGTGAGACTCTGTTTCAAAGTAAAGAATAAAAAATAGGGCTGGGGGTGTAGCTTGGAGGTAGAATGTCCCTGGGTTCCATCCCTAGTACTGCAAAAAAAAAAAAAAAAAAAGAATGCTTTCCTGTGTGTAGAATTTAACTCTTCATCTGGTCCACTACTCCCATGCCCCATTTCTAAGGTGGGATGCCGAAGACCCAGAGAGGGCTGGAAGCATGTCCATCAGTAGTAACGTGGCAGCTGAGCTAGAACAAGGACATTTGTGTGTGCCAGCCCAAGATGTCCTTATCCCTTCAGAATAATTCTTCAGCAGCTACTCTAATTTTAGGGAAAACATCCCAAACAACTGTGGAGTGCCTTCTTCCCTCTTATTCCCATACTTTGTACCCCTAGTCTAGTGGCCCTGCAGCCCATGTAAAGCCTACTGGACAGTTATATACAGCTAGGGCTCTGTTGAAGACAGTAGCCTCGCTTTGTTCTCCAACTCTGGTGTGTGCCTTCCTGAGGGTGGTTTCAGACAGGTGAGGCGGGGAAAGAGGAATCCTATGTCAGGCTGAGGCAAAGGGGTCTCCCCCAAGGCAGTGGTCTTCAAGCATGATCCCTGGCCCAGCAACATCACCCTCCTCAGGGAACTTGAGAAATCCTATTCCCCCCCAGGAATCAGAAACTGGGATCTGTGTTTTAACAGGCCCTTAGGTCACCTGAGCTCAGCTGGAGTTTAAAACCCGCTGTCCTGAGATGTCTTGGCCAGTCCTGCTGACATGTTGCTTACTGTTCTCTCCAAGCATCTAGTCCCACTAAATACAGCCCAGTGACTGCTAAGACTCATCAGATTCTGCTTACTGAGAAAAGGAGCCACCAGGCTGCTCTCTGGAACATTCTGGGGCCACTTTGTCAGCTCTGGGATACCAATTAGGGAATCATTGAAAAATGATGGCAGCCACCCCATGACACACTGGGCCCAATCTTATCTTCATCATTCTCACTCACCAGTGGGGCTCATGACCACCACATGAGCCCCTCATCAAGGGTCTGACCCCATCAGCAGAGAAAAGGAGCCCATAAACCAGAGCTGCCTCCCCAGCCAGAGGTCTAAAGGCAGCCTGCAGGCACACAGGAGCTGGGGAGAGCCATCATGAATACACAGGGTCCCACCACTCAGGCCCAGACCACACCAGGCTGCCCCTGGGGGTCTGGATATGGGCATCCATCCCCAGCCGCCACCTTAGAAGTGGCAAGCCTGACTCCTTTGCCAAGTATGTGAGGTAGAGGGAGGAAAGACTGGGAGCTCTCATGGGTTGAAGAGAGGAAGAGTAGCCCCCTTGAGAAACCAGTTACCTGGGGACAGATCTAACAGAGCTCTTGCTGGCATCTCATGTCCACTTGGACCAGGACTGCAGCCGCCCTTACAATGCTCTCCCAGCTTCTTACCCATTCTCCAGCAGGCCCCCTGCTGTCCTCTCCCCACCTACTTTCCACCAAGCTCCCATGGTGGGCTCCTCAAACCCATAGCTGTGACGCTCCCCAGAAGTAGGGTTGGTGGGGGCACTAAGATGGAAAGAGGTAGACCAACCTGGTCTGTCACTCACCCACTGAGCACCTCAGCCTCCTCAGTTTCTCTGAGCATTGGTTTTCTCACCTCTGTAGTGGGGTGCCAAGTCCAGGATGGTGTGACTCTAAACATGTGTTCTTTCCTGTCCGTGCCACAGAGCAGTGACTGCAGCCTAGTTTTTGTCCTCAAGATGTTCATCCTTGGATTGGGG